>QFDD01000146.1:0-72064 GCA_006871305.1 Vachellia collinsii | reverse complement strand
CTTAAAGTTTTCAAGATCTAGCTTGGAGTTGAGGTAACCGGGGTTAATTTATTTTATATGCACTTTATGGACTGTAAGGTATTTTTGAAACCTTACTATCTTTTATAATATTTATATGTGCTTTTGGAAGATCATGCATATGTTTGAATATTTATATGTATCAGTGAAGCAGAGTATTTTCCAACGTATATGTACGGGTTATGATTATGATTGAGATTATTGATATTGAGATGATTATGAGTATGTGAATTGTTATTATTGTGGATTGCTGATAAAAGAAATATACATTATACTGATGGTATAGTATTATGTTATGGGATATATTGGGTTGTGTGGAAGAGATACAGTTGATGTGTGCCCATCGGCTCTCTCACTCTTGGCCCAGAGATGAAGTTGAGTGTTTTGGGCGGACACCTTCCTGTTACGGTATATTTGGTGGTGACATGGAAGGGGGGCAATGATCTTGATGTGATTAGCTAACCTTTGGCCGGGTATACTAGCACTGATAGGCTGTACCAGTCCTGAGGAAATAAGGGGGAGCAGGATGACTGAGTGTGGACGGTTTTAGCTATTGAAAATATTTGTATTATTTTATTAATGAAATTTTAATATGATTGTTGATAAACCTGCTTCTCTGACTTACACTCCTTTCTTGTATATTTTATAAATTGATTCTGGTTACGGGGACTTAGTGTCTCACCCCATGGTATTAATATTTTTCAGGCGAGACCTCTTATCAGAATAGTGGTTCAGGAAAGCAGGCAAAGGCATAAGCGTTAGTAGCTTTGTATGCCTCTGGAACTTTTGGGAATTATAATGTTTGTATATTGCCATAATAAGATCATAATATTATAACATATTCCAGTTTTATTTTGAATATTTATTTTGGTAACTGTTTATATATGATACCTGTACCAGAGTTACAATGTGGAAAAGTGCGGACTAGTGGGCTGGGTCATAACCCTTGTGATAATTGTGCCCTTAGTCTTATGTGTAGATTTGTGGGCGATGTTGTGCCCTGGATCCTAAAGTGTTAATCTGGATTTTTTGATATAAAGTTTTTGTGATATAAAAAAAATTATCTATAACCATGGTTATTTGTTTGATAATTGTTAATTAAGTTAAAAGCCTTGTTTAGTAGAAAGGGGTTGTCACACATGGGAGGATTGGAACAAAAAATAGAGACTAAGGGATTACTCCTATTTTCTGGAATTTGAGAGAAATGATTTTGGCCTTTTTGAAAATTAAGAAAAAGAAATTAACATGCATGATTTTGAGTTGGTATATGTATATACTTGTGTGTGCATGTATACATATTGGTTGTTGTGATGGGTGTGGATGAATGGTAGAGAAGGAATGATTTTATGAATTGAGGTATTCCATGGGTTAATATGATGTTGTCTAGTTTCATTTTCCAAGGCTAAGAGCTGGTTTAAGTTAAGAAAAATGTTTCATGATGCAAAAGGGAAGCTTTTGTTGCATAAGGATTAAAGCTAGAGGCATTATGATGCTGGCTAGTGTTATTAGACAGTGGAGATTAATAAACCTATAGTCAAAGGTTTTGGAAGTTCATATTGGAGGTTGGGAATTTTTTTTTAAATTATCAAGGGATATTGTAAGAGCTTCAATTTGGTATTAGAAAGATGGTAGGAGGTTCTTGAGGTGAACTTATGAAGCTAAAATGGATATGAAGCTTGCTGCCAAGGTTTTTTTTTTAATCATGTGTTGAAGTTATATTTAAGTAATCAATAATATGTGCCAAGGACATTGAGGCTCTAGTGTGTTAAACAAATGAAATAAAGTTTTAAAAGCAAGTTTCATGCTTCCCATGTTTTGACCAATGCATTCTAGATAGGAAAGAATTAAGCTTTGTTGAATTTAAGTCTCCCAGTGTGTTTAAAAGAGAACCTTTGATATTTAGAAAATATTGAAGGTGCTAGAATGTTAAAGAGGAATTAAATGGTAAGGGTTGGTTAATTGTTGATTTATGCTGTGGGCTCTTCGAGGACTAAGATTGCCACTGTTTTGTAAAGGCATAAATGAGGTATAGGCACTTTAAGATTGCATTAAAAATCTGATTTCAGGATAGTAAAGCAGTAAATGTCTCAAAGGAGTTAAGTTTTGAGCTGTTGAATCCATATGAGCTAAAACTAAAGCTAATGATCTCCTATGCTCATGAAATTTGGTAAGCTTGAGATGGACATCTTACACTTTAAAATTAGTCTTAGAACATGTTATTTGGATGAGTGGATTGTATGATATGGATTTCTTAATATTGGTTCAGAAAGCTGGAACAGCTATGTTTCACCCAAGGTGCAGCAGGAAATTTCGTTACTTTTGTGAGCCAAGGACTTAGATTTGATGGTAGGATTTCTTTTTTCCTTTCTGGATGGCTGGCCTTAGAGAGACTTTTAGTTGGCCAAATGGCTTTTGTTGACTATAAAATTTGGTAAGTAAATAGTACTCATAATAAGCTTTAAAATGAGTATTAGAATGCATTATTTGGATAAATAGCTTGCAAGTTATGAGTCAATAAAGTTTGATTCTAAAATCTGGGAAATTGGAAAAGTTGCTTAACAAGCATCAACTTTTGAACATTGATTTGAGGATATTAATGTACTATAATTAGTGAGTGGTAATTTTCCTTGAAAGAGGATATAGAGGGCTTCAAATAGAAGCTTGAACCATTGCATTTGGAATTTTATGGAGTAAGTTATAATTTTTCAAAGTTATTAAAAATTCAAATGTCAATGAAAGATAATTAAATAAAGTAAATGAGTAGAAGTGGCAATAGGAAAGAAAGATTAGCTAAATAAAGTTCGATGAGCGTATAATTAACATAATATTATACATGTATATTTTTTTGGGTTTGACATATGCTTGAGCACCCCGAATAAGATTAGAAAAGGAAACACCAAGGAAGGTAAATGAAAAACAAAGGGAGATAGGTAGAAACTCTTTTTATTTTATTCTTATGTATTTAATTTTGCATCCTTGTTTGGGCCATGTGTGTATCAATGGATTATGTTGAAGAATGATTGTATACTCTCAATAGAATGGTACTCGTAAAAAAGAGTATAGATATTAGCTTTGCAAGTTTTACAGAATAGCTGATTTTGAGAAGGGACAACTATTTGAATGTTTAGTGATTGAGTGGTACTCAAGTAAGAGTACATAATTGCATGTTATGCAATTTATTATTGTCCATGCCATGTGATGTTCAAAGCTGTTGAGAGGAGACCTCATGATGTGAGTTATTGTGGTATAAATGTCGTACGAATAAGTGACTTGTTTTTGCATGATTGGGAATTTTATATATAAGTATACGATAACCTGTTGGTTCTGCATGCAAAAAAAATCATGAAAAAGCATATTTAAATAGAGCTTTGAAGCACATGATTGGGAATTTAATTCTGCATGCTTGTTTGTGCCATGTGTGTTATGCGTGCTGTGGAATGTGGATCAATGGATTCTGTTGAAGAACAATTGTATGCTCTTAATCAGTAATGGGAACACAGGCCCAACCAGCCAGGCCGCCATTGGTTGGCACTTTGCCAACCCGCTGAAGGGGCGGGTCTAACCCACAAGTTATGGTAGGTTGGTGGGTGTTAACCTCTAGAATGTCATGTCACTTTATTGCATTTTCCGTAAGTTTTTATACATTTTTGGTACAATTGTGCATGTTTTGAATATATAGGAAATGTGCATGAAGTTAGTTATTCCACATTATTGCTTAATTGTGCATATTTTGGCTCCTATCCTTACTCATTAAGAGCTTATAAATTTTATTATGCTGTAAGGTATATTTTGGTAGAAGAATGATCTATTGCAAGCCATTCAAAATTAACCTAGAAGTATTTGGAAACCAAAGTTGTTCAAAAGCACATTTGGAAAATCGAAGAGAAAGAAATGGAGGTCAATTTATGGGTAGAATGCATTCATTTAAGGTGGAAGAGCTTATTTTCCATAGGCAAAATGAGCTACAACACACTTTCAACCAGAGACAAACTCCACAGTAGTTCAAAACAGTTCTGCTGTGGCCCAGTTTGATAGCAAAATGCACAGCACCAGTAAATATGCCAAAGTTGAGGGACCATTTAGGAAACTTAATGTACATATTTTTTTTAAGCTTCAAGATACTTCTTGAAGCCTTCATTTGCTACACAAGGTTGGCCAAGGAGAGAACAAGAAGAGGAGAGGAAGTGGCGCACAAGAACAAGAAGGAAAGAGTGCCAAAAACACGTCAAATTCAAGGTAAGCTCATGAAATCTTTCACACTCTTGAGTTTCTACCACTCCTCTTCCTTTCTATTAGTTTTGTTGGGCTGAAAATTGGGTATGTTGCTATTGGAAAGTTAAGGTGTTAGAGAGGAAAAATGAGAAAGAGAGGGATTTAGAAGAAGCCATTGCTGGGAAAACATTCTATGTATGTTTTGGAGTTGATTGGTAGTATTTTTATGTTGTTTGAAGGTATATGCAAATTTTTGGATTTCCAAACCCTAAGAGGGCATGCTTCACGAAATTCTTCTTATATAGGAAAGATCTATTTTGTGTCAAATAATGCATGGAAAGAGGTTTAGGAATAAGAATATGCAATCATATGAAGAGAAAGTTTGAAAATCACAACACCTTTATTTTTCAAGATTTTCGACCAGACCTGGTTCATGTAGAAAGAGTGTGATTTTGATGTTTTGGATGCTTCCAATGGATTTAGAATGCAAAATTGTGTAGGGTAGAAGTGAGAAAACAAGTTTTGAAGCAATATGGTTGAAATTGACAAACTTAAGGGTTTTAAGGGCCCTTAAAGTTGAAGAGATGTGTTAGGAGGTTTTTAAGTGGTTTAATGCATTGATAATGGCTTTTTATTAATTCCAAATGCATTATAATATCTGTAGGAAATTAAATTCCAAAGGGAAATCTCCAAAGAGCAAGAGTGAAGTCAAGAAAATTAAGAGAAAAGCTAAGAAATCAAGGTAGCAAAGTTACTATCTTTCTCATTAACATTGTCCATGGTTGTTGTTGATAAATATTGCCTTGTTTGTTTGTTAAATATGTGCTATTTATGTTGTTATGACATGTCATGATTAGTTGCATATTAAATTTCAAGTATTAACAATATATATATATATATATGTTCATGCATTCATGGCTAGCTTGTAGTTGTATAACAATCATGCATATTAATGTTTTTTATGGTGATTTTGCTATGGAGGTTCCATAAAAAGTCAATCTCCCGAAAATAAAATCCTCTAGATTAAAGTTTGATCAAGGCCAATACAGGATGATGGAGACATAGAAGGGAAGAAATGCAAGTATATTTGCTACATCATCATGACAAAAATGTAATTGATGCATGTTGGAATTTTATGATGAGTTATGTATGCTAAACCTCAACACTATGATACCAAATACAAGAGTAGTTGATAAGCCAACTATGTTAATTATTAGGTGAGTATGATTTGTATATAGAAAGAAAAGTAATAAACATGTGAAACAAGAAAAAAGGGCCTAACACCTTTATTATTAGCTTAAGTTGAGGTAGTGTTGAATTTGAGCAAATCAAATCCAAATGACTTGATATTTTTAAGATAAATATTTCACATGACAAGCTTTAAAAGAGTAAAATTTTGCTTGATTTAGAGTTTTGTACATAAATTTATGATTGTCCAAAATTAGAAGAAAAATCTGGAAAAATAAAAAATGTCCAAATAAACAGTGTTTTTTTACAAATTATTTTGCATTAATTGGTCAAGAAATTGGATAAATTGATATTTTTCTCCTGTAGAGAATGTGATAAGCTTCATTTAGGGCTTTAAGCACTCAATTTCGATGTTTTTAGAATTAGTTATGAATTTTCAAAGTTGGTCAAAAATCTAAAATTACCAAATGAACAATAACTTTAACAAAGTCCTAGAATTTCACTTGGTTAGCAAATTCTAAGCATTGGAAGGCCTTAAGGTGGTTCAATATTGATCTCTAACATAAAATGAAGTAAGTTAAGGAACGTGTTACAACACTCGTGAAAAAGAGTACAGATATTAGCTTTGCAAACTTTGCAAAATAGCCCGGTTATGAGAAGAGACCGGTTATTTGGGTGCTTAGCAATTAAGCGATACTCAGGTAAGAGTACATAATTGCATGTTATGCAATTTATTATTTTCCATGCCATGTGATGTTCAAAGCTGTTGAGAAGGAATCTCATGATGTAACCTCATGATGTGAGTTATTGCCGTATAAATGTCGTATGAACATATGGCTCATTTTTGCATAATTGTAAATTTTATATTTTACTATAGTTCTACAAGGATTTTTTAATCTTACTCTCCCTTTCAAATAAATACAGCTAAGGCGGGTAGCTCAAAAGGTAAGGAAGTGGTGATAAGGGAAGCATAGAAGGTGAGAATGAAGAGGATGATGGAAGAATCCCCTTTACATGTAATTTAGCTTTAATTACTAGTTAAGGATTTCTTTTAAGATAAGCCCGAATGACTTAAGTGGTTATGTATATATATAATTGTATTAATTATGTATATAGTAGATATGAGACTAAATGGCTATGGGGGGAATATCTCCTCACAATGTATAGGTAATAATTATCCTTGATGGGTAATAATAGGGGTTAATGAGTTAACGTAAGTAGTTGAACTTAGAGAATGGTTTTAAAGGAAAACCTGTTTCCAATCTACAACTACATATTAACGTAGGATCAAACCTGGCTCAATGGATATTTTTGAAAACCAGCTTTGTATAAAAGTTGTTTTAAGAAGTTTAAACTTTTTCGGAAAATCCCATTCTAATAAATTAGGAAAAGGGGTATTTTATTAAAAAAAAAAAGAGAAGAAAAAGTAGGACTTTTTTGCCTATACTAACTACATCTATGAGTTAAGAGGATTTAGAATTAGCAGGATTAAGAAAAGGGTGTGACAGACACCATATTTGAGAAAAATATATTTTAGGACAATTTGGGAAGCCAATTACAAAATTTTGGACAAGTATGAATAAATTTTTAGACCAAAAGTATTTTAAGGAAATTTGAGAAAAATAAGCAAATAGCCCAAAATTTATTAGGAGAATTATTCCACATATTGACGGTCAAATTTAGGGAAAAAGTTACTCATTAGAATATTTTTAGGCAATTTGGATTTATTAAAAAAAGGGTTAGATGGTAAAAAGGAAAGTGTGGGAGGGAAAATTGGCAATTCACCCCACACATGTGCCACATGCATGACAAAGGCATTAAAGCCTCTACTTTAGCTTCCTTTTTCATTCATCATCTTCTTCATCCCGTGGCAGTAGGGAACAGCGAGAGAGAGAGAGAGAGAGAGAGGGAGGGAGAGAGAGGGTCACTTCGCCAGAGGAGAGACTGAATCCTACATGCAACCACATATTATAACTCAGTTAGGTCTCATGAACATTTTTCGATCCCTCTTTGGATTTTTGATTTGAGGAAGGTTTGAGCTTTTAAAAAAGTTGAGAAATCAGAGGTAATTAGTGAACACTCATCGATTAGCTTAATGCATGTTCATAATAGTGTTTACTCAAGCTACATTAAGATATGCATGTAATAAATTCACCGAGTTGTTTGTTTGTCTGAATGGGTTCCTCTATTTGTGGTCTCAGAGCTACAATGGTGTGGTAATAAAGTGGAAGCATCTGTAAATAGGCGTTAAAGACAGCTAGTTTTGAGTTTATAAAGGCTTAAAATGAGAATGCATGTTTGATTATTGATGGGTTTTGTCGGACCAGAGTCAGAGGTCTTGGGTTCTTAGTTATTTGAGGCTAATGAATGAATTTTAAGTAGTTAAACGGGTTGATAATGATGATGACTGGGCCTATGTGTTGTTTTCTGGTGTGCATTTTAGTTTTCTCCTCTAATATTTTGGTTCACCACAATATAATGGCTTACCAAAATATATAAGCAGAGTCAGTGGTTCAGTATTTTGAGATTTACATGTGAATTTTGCTGCATGTCTGTGTGTTCTTGCTATGATTGATGTGCTGAAAACAAAGACTTTTGATTTCAAGAGAAAAGACCCTAGGTTCTATGGAGACTAAGGCAAAAAGGCAAATAAGGTTATATATATGTAGATGTGCGTGTATATCTATGTGTGTGTATCCTGAAATTTGGAATTGAGACATGCATAAATCATTAGAAGGATTTAATGGTGGCTAATTATTGAGAGCTTGTTGGTTTATCTTGTGGGATGTTCAAGGATGAAATTTGCTACTGTTTGAGGTTCTTAATTGATAAGATTTGTGGTTGTATATTCTAGTTTGGGGAGTAACATTGCCACTAATTTGAGAAAATAGATACTGAGAAAGCTAAAATTTATGAAGTTCAAATTAAGGAAAAAGCTTGTTGCTTTCATAGTGTTTAAGTATGAAGCCTCAGTGATGATTGGAAGGATTTTGAGATAGAGTTTGCAAAGCTGTCAATTGGGATTGAAAGTGATTTTGAATATAAACCCACTGTTTTGGTACTTTTCATATTAAATACTAATCCTAAATGATTTCTTAGGTGCATAAGCATGTGTGAGTGTGTGTGTAAACTAAAATTTGTAAAGTTAAGTGTGGTTAAGAGAAGTTAGAAATTGGTTAAGTTTTGAACAGGTACCTTTGAACATATTTTTAAATGTTCAAATGGTCTTTGTTGACCATGAAACTTGGTAAGCCAATAGTATACAGAATAAGATTTAAAATGAGTACTAAAATGCATTATTTGGACAAGTATATTGTAAGTTATTGACCAATAAAATTTGGTTCTGAAATCTGAAAAATTGAAATGTTGCTTGTCAAGCGGCAACTTCTAATATTGATTTGAGAATATTGGTTGACTGAAATTAATGAATGGAAAATTTTCATTGAATGATTATACTAAGAGCTTTACATAGAAGCTTGAACCATTGTATTTAGAATTTTATGGAGTAAGTTACAAATTTTTCAAAGTAATTTGAAAAATCCAAAAGCCGAGGAAAGAAAATTAAATAATGTAAATGAGTAGAAATGGGATTAGAGGAAAAGATGAGCTAAATAAAACTCAATAAGCGTATAATTAATATAATGTTATACGTGTATGTTTTTAGGATTTGACATATGCTTGAGTACCTCGAGGAGGACTAAAAAAGGGAATATCGATGAAGGTAACAGTAAACAAAAGAAGACATGTAGAGACCCTTTCTATCTTATTTTTATGTATTTAATTATGTATGCTTGTTTATGCCATATTTATTATGCATGCTATGATATGCTAAAAGATTGATTGTATAGTACTTGCTTGGTGTGAGGAAGTCCTAGGGGATAGTTCCCTCTAGCCATCCATGGAGGGATGTTACATTACTTGCTAAGTGTAAGGAAGTCTTACAAGATAGTTCCCCCAAGCTACCCTTGTAGGGGTTTTATAATACTTGTTTGGTATGAGGAAGTCCTACAGGATAGTTCCCCTGAGCCACTGGTAAAGGGGTTTTACAATTCTTGCTTAGTGTGAGAAAGTCCTCCGAGATAGTTCTCCCAAGGTAATTATGTGTATGCAATTTGATATCCGTCTATGATCATGTGATGTGTAAAGCTGCTAAGGTGAGACCACATGATGTGTACTATTGTCGTGTGAGAAAGTGGCATGTTTTTGTATAATTGTGAATTTTATATATTACTATATGATAAACTGTAGTTTCTATGGGGATTTTTGAATTTCAACCTCCCTTTCAAATAAATAAGCTAAGGCTGGTAGCTCAAAAGGCAAGGAAGTGGTGATGAGAGAAGCATAGAAGTTGAGAATGATGGATAATGGAAAGAAAGATGGAAGAACCCCTTTACATATAATTTTTGTTTAATTAGTAGTTAAAGATTTATTTTGATATAAGCTTGGATGGCTTAAATGGTTATGAGAGGAATGTCTCCCTATAAGATATTGGTAAGAGTTATCTTCTACAAATAACGAATAGAAGTTAACTAGTTATCGCAAGTAGAAGATAATAGAGAATAGATTTTAGAGGAAAAATTGTTTTCAATATACAACTACAGAGTAAAAACCCAGGATCAAACATGGCTCAGTGGAGTTTACTGAAAAACAACTTTATATAAAAGTCATTTTAACAAATTAAAACTTTTTCAGAAAATCTCATTTCAAATAAATTAGGTAAAAAAGGAATTTTATAAAAAGGTAGGATTCTGTTGCCTAGATTAATTACATCTATGAGTTAAGAGGATTTATAATAGGCGTGATTATGGAAAGGGTGTGACATAAGAGTTAGTTAGGAATTATATTTGATCCTAAATATAATACCCTAATTCATTTTGTTTCCTAAATTTATAATGTTTTCCCCAAAATATCTCATTGATTGCTCAAATTATAAGGTCTTTCCATCTAAGGGCAGTCATGATTAAATATGGTGATTTAGAAAACCAATTCATATTTGTTATAAATAACTAACTTAACTAATTTTTTCAATATACTTAAACTAGATATCTAGTTGTTATATTAAGTACCAGAAGTATTCATTTGTAAGAATTGTTGGAATAAATAAATTCAATTTCCATACAAATAATGGCACGTTATGTTTGTTTTAAATTAACACTTCAAATGTAAATAATATTCATGTGTGAAAGCAGTTAACTTCTAGTTATAGATGGTGTTTAATTTGATGTTATCTCTGACAGAAAAAGTGTTGAAGTTGTTGGAAATAAACTTATCAACAGCAAAAGAAGTAGATGAAAATGGTTGGCTACCACTTCACTGTTGAGATACGGTTTTGATGATGTCAAACGTAGTTTTGTAGGGATTATGAATTGGTTTTTCAAAGTAAATTGTTTTCATAACACTTCCAAAAAGTACTCGAATACTAACTTAAGTATTGAGAATACTCGAAGTATTGTATGATGTTACTCGAGTATTGCTTGAGAAAAGAAAGTTTAAAACTCAACACTTTCAATGGCACTCGAGTATTGGTGAAAGTATTGACAACACTTAAGTATTTAGCTTCAATACTCGAGTATCATTAAGCAAAATCAGCTCTCAAAACTCAACACTTTCAATGGCACTCGAGTATTGGTGAAAGTGTTGACTATACTCAAGTATTAAGCTTCAATACTCAAGTATTGTGGAGTAAAACTTATTTCAAAACCTAACACTTTCAAAAACACTCGAGTACTCAAGAAAGTATTGTCAATACTCAAGTACTGCACAACAATACTCGAGTATCGAGCTAATAAAACTATTTTTTAACTTCAATACTTTCACTAGAAACTCGAGTACTCATAGGAGTATTGATAATACTTGAGTATTATCAAACAATACTCGAGTATCAAGCTCAAAACTTTCTTTCTAAACTTTATACTCCAAAGGATACTCGAGGATCAAAAGAAGTGCTTGCTCTAACACTTTAGGAACTCACAATAGTCGAGTATGGGTTACAAAGCTCGAGTATCAAGAGTCAAGTAATTACCTTGAGAAGAACTTATGAAACTCAAGTTCCATTTCCAATGCTCGAGCAGTGACAACACTTTTGTGCATACTTGAGAATTATTGAAAGTATTAACAACAAAATGCCTCACAAACACTCAAGTATCACTGTCAGAACTCAAGTATTATCAACACTCGAGTATCAATAAAAGTGTTCTTGTGTTTTATAACAATACTTCTTTCAAAACTCGAGTATATCTTAAAAGTATTATGAACACTCGAGTATTATCACTAAAACTCAAGTACTTTTCAAATTAATGAGATTTCATTGTCTTGATTTGCCAACAACACTCGAGTATTATAACTAAAACTTGAGTACTTACTTTTACTGACAGTATTTCGGCTTGTCAGAAATTCAACTTTATTCATAATCTTTTCTCTTTCATGCTTCATTTGTTTGAATCCTTTCTACACTCATAATGCTCACTCTTCCTACTTAGCAATAGGGAATGGGTCATCTGATTGCTTCACAGGCATGCACTCAACAAATCAAAATTTCTTAACACGACCATGTGTCAGAAGCATTTAATGCGCAACGTTGAACAATAAAGCTAAGAGTAACAGAAATGAAGCTCTATCTAACGGGTATTTATTGCAACTCAACTTAAATAGAAGAGCATTCAAGACGGAAGTAGTGAACACACCTACTACAAAACTGCATTTACTATATGTTCACATTCTTCCTCTGTTCTACTCTTACTATCATTAATTCTTCAGTGCTTATCATTAAATTCTGTTGAGAGAACTTCTTTATTCAATAAATGAAAGAGAGAAATTCAAGGTTTGTGAACTTTGAGAACCTTGAGAGGGTTAGTTAGGTTATGAAGAAAGAGGGGGAGAGTGATCCTCTGTTCTGTTGAAATTGAGAGGGGGAGAATTCATTATTCAAATTGTAAAGGCATGAAAAGCCTGTTATATTGTTATTAGTGCATTTGCAAAGCTCAGAGGTATCTGACGACTGGACTTAGGTTAGGAGGATTGAACTAGTATAAATCTCTGAGTCAATCTCTTTATTTTTCTGAAGTTGTTTCAAATTTTTTTTTAGGTCTACCAATTCACCCCATTCTTGATCAAATTCTATTCTAGCATTCACTTGGCCACAATAGCTACTAAAAGAAGTTCATATGTAGTAGAGTTATTGGTAAATAAAGATAGAAGCACAACATACATGAGAGATAACAAGGGAAGGACTGCTCTTCACTTTGCAACACTTGGTAAAGATGAATCTATAATGGAAAAGATATTAGAACATTGTCCAGATTGCTACGAACTAGTGGATGATAAGGGCTACAATGCTCTTCATTACATTATGATGGGAGAAAACTATGGTGATTTGTATCTACTTCCAAAAGATGCACCATTAATAAGCAACCTGTACTACGAGAAAGATGATGATGGGAACACACCCCTTCACTTCTATTCACATTGTTCTCCTGCAAGTGAATCTAGTTATCTCAATTCTCTAATATATTCAAGTTTCCCAATGGTGGACACAATGGCATGCAATAAATACGGTCAAATTGCCCTCGATGTAGCTACTGCTAATGCACCTTCACATTCTACTTATAAGGTAACAAGAATAGAAATTGAGTTACTAAAAATTAAAAAGAAAAAAGAAAGAAAACACACATTTATTTTGACTAGAGTACTTATATAGTAAGAGATTGATAGAATAAAAGACAATTAGTTATGTTACATATGCTGCATATTTAAGTTATGGCAAACAAAATGTCTAAATTTTCAGCTATCACACTCTAAATAGTTAGTACTTTTATAAGCAAGCCCTTATCCATATATGAATTATTATGTTACAAGCTCGATAAGTAAGAGAATAAGCTATTGGATTTCATATATTGTTTCAGCTAACGCCATAAAATCTTTTAACAGGTCTTGCACTAGTTTGATTAGGTTTAATATCTTAAATAATTATGTTGATTATATAAGATACTAGTGAATGCAACTTTTTCATTCAGCTTTTGTAGGCTGAATCATGTTAACTTAAAACTGAAATACTTTTATGTGTTACATGGAGCTCTATCTGGTATATACTCTGCATCTCCCTTCTCCCGACCCCCTCTCTACTCTTCTGATTGTTAATTACAATTTAGGAATGAATTAAGCTTTTTCAATGTATTTGTCTTTTCCTTTGTTGAGGAAAAATGTAATGCAAGCAGATGAAGCAGAAAAAGGAACATTGAAATTTGTAACGCATGCATATGGTATCTGTCATGATAAATATATTGCCTTTTATTAAATACATTCACATATGGAAAATGGAACATTTAGGTGTTACTATATTTTTTTTCTTGTTGGTCATGTTTTCAGAAATTTTGAGTTGGATTTCACAAGATGATGGAATATTGAGGCCAGCTGGGTCTACAGGTAGATGCTTATGGGATGAATCTTCAATTCAAAGCATATGGCACGTGTGTGTGTGTGTGTGTGTCTATATATATTCACACGCCTATGATATTGTTAAAGTGTTTGATGATAATTTCATATTCATTACACATACATATGCCTACCATGTTAATTTTGTATTCATGTTACTTGTTTCTTTGGATTGGCTATAAGAACAATATTAAGATTTGTCATGTTTGAATCAAATAAGATTAAGATGGCTAGCTATAGTAATGTTGTAAATGTTAATAATGAGACTCCAATTAATGCTACTAATGGAGAAAGGAAAAAAGAAAAATGAAGTGAACTTGATTCTTTGGTGCATGACAATGGCCTAGCAAAGAAGGGGAAAAATGCACATATGATATTTAGAAAAGCATTTACTGTTTAGGGGGGGTTAAGAATTATGGCACTTCAAGCCTTTGGCGTCAAGTGGATTTGTGTCATTTAATTCCAAAATATCATGACATTGGTACCATGATGTTAAACCAAGGTGGGAAGGTGAGAAGTAGAGTACTTGATCATAAGAAATACCAAGAATTGATTGCTAAGACTATCATTGTACATGATTATCCTATTCATATGCTGAACATGAAGTAGTTAGGGAAACACATCAATTTTTGAATCATGATTGTGGGTTGATTACTAGAAAAACTGTTTTGGTAGATGTTTGGAATCTTTATCTTAGAGAAAAGGAAAAGCTGGAAAATATAATAGAAAAATGTTCTCGTATAGTTTGTTTAAGTACTGATTGTTGGACTGCAATAACTACTAAGGAGTATCTTTACTTGACTGCCCATTTTGTTAATGAGAAATGGAATCTTAATAGTAAAATACTTGCATTCACACATTTGAAATCCTATACTCTAGGGTTGAGTTGGCTAAAACAGTATATGACTTATTGGTTGAATGGGGGATTGAAAGGAAAGTGTTTTCTATTATTGTTGATAATGTTTTAGCAAGTGATAGCATGCTAAAGATACTGAATGATAGGTTGGTTTTGAATAAAGTTTTTCCTTGTAATGGTAAGTTTTTACATGTGAAATTCATGATAGATTGAAGGTAGTAAGTATCCTTTTGCAAAAGATTAGGGATAGCATTAAATATGTGAGGGCATCAGAGGCAAGGGCAATTAGTTTCAGGAATTGTGTTGACCAAGATGGTATACATACTTCAATGGGTTTGAGGCTAGATGTTTCACGTAGATGGAATACAATACATGCAATGCTTGATAGTGTTTATATATAGAGATGTTTTAGCATGTGATAGCTTTCCAAGATACTAGCTATTATCATTCTCTAACAGTTGAAGAGTGGTCTAAAGCATAAGGGATGTGCAGCTTCTTGGCTCCAATAGAGGTTATTTGTGGGGCAACATATCCTACTTCTAACATGTATTTCATGTAGATATTAAAAATTGAGTTAATGTTGAAAGAATATGTGCATAATAATGATCTTGTGATTTAAGATATGGCTATGAGAATGCTTGATTAGTTTGACAAATATTGGATGACTATAGCATTATTCTTGCCATCACAATTATTCTCGATCGATGCATGATGTTTGAAATCATTATTCACAACTTGATCCTACAAATCATATTAAGAAGATTGAATATGTTAGAAGGAAGTTGTACTATGTTTTCAATTAATATAAAAGCATGACTATGAGTATGGGATCATCTTTACTTAGTGTTGCTGCTCCAATGGGTGATTCAACTTCTTGTTCTAATGTTAGTGAAAATGTGCCTTCAATAAGATCTACTCAGCCTCCAACTTGTCTAATTACAGCTACAAGTGCTACAAGGCACATTTTAACCGGCACAACCTTTGGGGTGAGTTTGAAAGTATTCATTAGTTAAATTGGTAATGTCATTTTAATCACCCTTTATAATACTTTATTTATATGATGTAAGATTATCTTAAATGCATGAGGCCAGAGAGATGGTGCATCAACAGCAAAGTCTCTGAATTAGACTATTATTTGGAAGAATCAACACTTGATCTTAACTTGTATGTAGACTTGAATGTTTTACATTACTGGAAGTTGAATGTGGCTTTTCCCTTGTCTTTCAACAATGGCTTCTAATATTCTAAGCAATCCAATCACTATAGTGGCCAGTGAATCATCTTTTAGTATTGGTTCCCTAGTTCTCACAAAATATAGAAGTTCTTTTCTTATAGAAAATGTTCAAGTCCTTATCTGCACTCATAATTGGATGATTCACTAGTGCAAAAAATGCCTTTTAGAATGCATAAAAAAGGCGTTTTAGATTGTATATTAATGCAATTTAGATAAAACCAGTTTAGAAAGTATATACTTTTTAGACTACATATAGATGCGGTTTAAAAGATTCACTTTTTAGATTGCATGTGCCACTTGCGGTCTAAAAAGATACACTTTTTAGATCGCATGCATAATGAATGCGTAGATTCACATTATTTTATTGTCTATGGTAGATTCAGCCATTCAAATGGATAATGCACTAGCACTTGTGGCTCAAGCTTCAGATCATGCTTCAAACCCCGTTATTAATGTTGAATGATTGTTGATTTGTTATTGTTGGATGATTGTTGTTCAATGTTGATTGTGTGTGTTGAATACTTTAATGTTGTTCATCATCTATTTACAAGTTGTGTTTAGTTAATTAGTTTGTATTGATTTATGTAATGTGTTTGTACCTTGTGCTTTGTGTTTTTTTAATGATTTTAGGCTTTAAAAAAATGATCTTTTTCAACTTCTTAATTCATTAAAAAATGGGGGAAAAAAGGTGGCCCGTTAACTTGCTATGGCAAGCTAGGTTGAGAAAATCTCAACCCATATACATGCGGGTATTTGAGCCCACCAACACACATTACCACCTTTACCTCTAGGTCCTTTTCATAAGTCAGTATTTCAGAAAGTTTAATATATATCAATAAAACCTTAAACTTCATTAACTGTCTTGAAATTTAGCAACCTTTCGATTTAATATACATTAACAATATGAGAAAAAAGTCAACATGCATGATAATAAACTAAGGGTGAAATTGTATATTCACATGAAAAATTTAATGATATAACTTGTGATTGATATCAAAATATTCATTCTCTTTTTACCCTGTAAATAAGACATTATTTCATTCTTCCTTTTTCTTAAGCGAATATCTATACTTTCAGAAACAGTGAAAATAGTCCATAATAATGATAATTACGAAAACAATTATAAGATTGGACATGTGACTCATGATTATCATATCCATGTGCTATATTAATTATTTACCCACTACGTGTGGGTCAAAATGAAGCAACATTCCTACGGAATAATTTTTCATTGTTTTAAGCCTACTCACTCTCATCCTTATTATACAGCATCTCTAACTAATTTTCATATATTAGGAAATGACAATTAAGTAATCAAATTTATCCTAGATTAATTTTTTTTTACCAAATTGAAGCCTATTGAAATGATGTGGATTTCAAGGCGACTATTCAAAAAAACACTAAAGCTCAATCGATGATAAGTATAAAAGAGAAAGCAATGATTAATGAGTTAGTTAATGATTTATATTTAAGTATTTGGATTACCTTTTTTTTAAGTGATTTTATTCAATCTGAGATAAGTATGTTTAATTTTTGTGTAAATTATCTCAATAAATGAATCTATGGTTCAAATTTTATGGACACTAGTGAGTTCCATCCATGAAACTCTGTTTTTAGCAAATATCTTTCCAAATTATCTATCCACAAAATTTAACTTTAATTTTCATTTTTTGAAGAGTTAAATTTAAATATCACTTTCTCTTCATATAACGTAAAAACTACACGTGGCCTCACATGTTGAAGGATTTAAAACATACCTGAAGATGCGATAGGATGCTCACGGTACCCACGCGAACCGAATCACACACAATGGACACGGTTATACCTCACAACAGTGACACAGGACATAGAGAATGTCTTAAGAATGGAAGGGAACGAAGGAAGTATTCTGTATGAAAAAAAGGGGTGTTTCCTTTCCACTACCCATTCTCTATTTAATAAAAAGGAATGGCAGTTTGTTTTATTTTAAATTTCAAAAACACACATCCTACCTCCTATGACCGTTCCCTCCTATTTCATTGTGGATATTTAATTATTTTGGGGAATTTCACTTTTAATCACCCCATTCTTTTAATTATTGTATTTTCTACCCAAATTAATGGGTGGATTAGGCCCATTTTCCAACATCTCCCACTCACACTTGGTGGATTAGATATTGTAAACCTTGACGCTTTCTCTTCATCTCTTCATACAAAGTGTACTGTCGTGACCGTATGGCCATGACATCACTTAGGCACTTGTACTAGAAATCCTCCTTTGAAGGACCAATACAAAGCAACCTTATTTTGTGTAGCATGAATTACAATATTGCCTCAAATGTCCAAGATTCACCATTATGCACTTTCATATGGCAAGTCTAATCCCTCTCGAGTCGGTATAAAACTCAGATTGCTCATCTCATATGCATGGTGTCAACACTTATGTAATCACCAAAGTGAATAACATAAGGGACATGTCTTAGACACCAGCATAGGTGTGCATATTTCAGGTAATCTTCCTTTTGTCCATGTATCACTTTGACATACATCAATTTCTTTCCTAACATAATACTTTAGGTCATATTTATAATGACCAAAAAGAACATATGTTAAGGTAGCAGGCATTAATGTAAACCTCCATGATCATGTCAAAGTCAAAGGACATTTAATGAGGGTTAATCCTTTTTTGAGACTCACACATCAATGAAGCAGGGATTTATTCACTTGCTTCTCATTTGCGGTACTTATAGCACATGTGGTATGAATCACATGCTACAGTGTTACTCTTATATTATAAGAGCATATGTCATTTTCACTTTCTACATCTCAAAGTTTGATGAAAGCCATTCTTTCACAGTTATAACGAATTCAAACTATTTCCAACCAATAATATGTTGTCTACATATAAGGATAATATCACAAAATCACCCTCAAGTTGTTTAATGTAGACACAGTGGTCTTCCTCAATCATTTGGAAATCATATGAGGTTATTGCTCTGTGAAACCTTGAGTACCACTGTCTAGATGATTGTTTCAATCCATAAATAGATCTCTTAAGTTTACAAACTTTGTTTTCATTCTCTTTTATTATGAAACCTATTGGTTGTTCCATATAGATTTCTTCATCCAAGTCACCATTTAGAAATGCAGTTTTTACATATATTTAATGTAATTCCAAATCTAAACTATTCACTATTGTTAAAATAAGTCTTATTGAGTTGAAGCACACAACAGGTGAGAAAGTATCCTCATAGTGTATGCCTTCTTATTGTGTATACCCCTTAGCAACTAACTGAGCCTTATATTTACCAATTGATCCATCTGTCTTTCTTTTAATTTTGAGAACCCACTTGTTCCCAATGGCTTTTCATCCTTTTGGGAAATCAACCAATTCCCAAATTTTATTCTTTTTCATTGAGTCCATTTCTTTCTTCCATTCATCCTTAGCAGGGCCAGACAAGGCTATTTGCACAAAACGAGGCTCATCATCCTCATTTGGAGTAACAATAAGTGATTCTCCTTCTATTTGGAAACGCCTTTTAAGGACACTTTCCCTACCACACCTCCTTACCAGAGTTTATTTTCTTTGTTTTGATATTTCAGCGCTCCCACTCAAATCAATGTATTGAGATGATTGAGTATCATTACTTTGTTATGTACTCCCATGTTCTTGTGTTTCATAAAAAGATACACCATGATATATATCTCCCCTGCTAAGGAACTCATTTTCAATAAACGTTACATCTCTAGATTCAATTTCAATCACAGTACCATCTTCGTTTTCTCTTATGAAAACATATCCTTTAGATTTTTCAGAGTATCTAATAAAGATACATTTCTTTCCCCTATGGCCCAATTTTCCATGTTTATGAGAATCATCATGAATGTACGCAGTTAACCCCTATGGTCTAAGGACATTTAAATCTGGCTTACGTTTTGTCCACAACTCATAGGGCATGGTAGCGACTGATTTTGAAGGCACACGATTAAGTATGAAAGCAACTGTTAATAAAGCATCACTCCAATTCGAAATCGAAAGTTTATCTATGGCTGCAGTGTTATCATAGTGTATGAACACCAAATTGGTGCTTTCATTCCCAAATCCAAGGTGTTCTATGAATCTCTTCAGCCATATAGCCTCTTGTATTGCTGCAGTGCATGCCACAAATTTAGCTTCCATAGAATGTAAGGCAATGCACGTTTGCTTCTTGCTACTCCAACATATGGCACCATTATTCAGCAAAAAAGTATAGCCAGATGTTGATCTCCGCTCATCTCCATCTCCACCTAGGTCAGCATTAAAGTATCCAACTAAGTATAGATCGTTTCCTTCATAACATAGAGCGTAATTAGATGTATCCTTCAAGTACCTCAATATCCTTTTCACTGCTTTCTAATGGCATTCTCGTAGGTTAGATTGGAATCTACTCACCAATCCTACTGCAAAACATATATCTGGACTTGTACATATCATTGTGTACATCAAACTTCCAATAGCACTAGCATAGGGGACTCTTTCCATTTTCTTCTTGTCTTTTTCAGTTTTGGCACACATATCTAAACTCAAGGTCATCCAGGAAGCTATTGGGGTATCCATGGATTACAGTCCTTCATATTGAATGGTTCAAGAATTTTATTAATGTAATTCTCCTGTGAAAGAGAGAGAATTCTTTCATAACGATTCCTTTGGATTTTAACTCCAATTATGTATTCCGCTTCACCCATGTCTTTCATCTCAAAGTTTGATGAAAGCCATTCTTTCGCAATTATAACCGAATTCAGACTATTTCTAACCAATAGTATGTCGTCTACATATAAGGATAATATTACAAAGTTACCCTCAAATTGTTTAATGTAGACACATTAGTCTTCATCAATCATTTGGAAATCATATGAGGATATCCCTCTGTGTAACCTCAAGTACCACTATCTGGATGATTATTTCAACCCATAAATAGACCTCTTGAGTTTACAAACTTTGTTTTCATTCGCTTTTATGATGAAACCTATTGGTTGTTCCATATAGATTTCTTCATCCAAGTTACTGTTTACAAATGCAGTTTTTTACATTCATTTGATGTAATTCCAAATCTAAACTGTTAACTATCACAATAATAAGTCTTATTGAGTTGAAGCACACAACAGGTGAGAAGGTATCCTCATAGTCCATACCTTCCTATTATGTATACCCCTTAGCAACTAACCGAGCCTTATATTTATCAATTGATCCATCTGCCTCTTTTTTTAATTTTGAGAACCCACTTATTTCTAATAGCTTTTCATCCTTTTGGTAGATCAACCAATTCCCAAACTTTACTCTTTTTCATTGAATCCATTTCTTCTTCCATTGCTTCCTTCCATTCGTCCTTAGCAGGGCCAGACAAAGCTATTTGCCCAAAACTGGGCTTATCATCCTCATATGGAGTATCAATAAGTGATTCTCCTTCTATTTGGAAATGATTTTTAGGGACACTTTCCCTGTTACTCCTCCTTACCAAAGTTTCTTGTCTTTGTCTTTTCTTCTGTTTTATGTATTTCTTTTAATGTTTCAGCGCTCCCACTCAAATCAATGTATTGAGATGATTGAGAATCATTACTCTATTTTGTACTCCCATGTTTATGTGTCTCATAAAGAGATACATCGCGGTCTATCTCTCCCCTGCTAGGGAACTCATTTTCTATAAATGTTACATCTTTGGATTCAATTTCAGTCATGGTACCATCTTCGTTTTTTCCTATGAAAACATATCCTTTATATTGTTCAGAGTATCTAATAAAGATACATTTCTTTCCTCTATGAACTAACTTTCCATGTTTATGATAATCATCGTGAACGTACGCGGCCGACTCCCATGGTCTAAGAACGTTTAAATCTTGCTTGCATTTTGTCCACAACTCATATGGTGTGGTAGCGACTAACTTTAAAGGCACATGGTTAAGTATGAAAGTAGTTGTTAATAAAGTAGCACCCCAATATGAAATTGGAAGTTTCATTAGTACCATCATAGATCTTACCATATCTAGAAGTATCATATTTCATCTTTCTACAACTCCATTATGTTGCAGAGTGCTAGGGATAGTTAATTGCCTAATTATCCCTTTTTCTTCATAGAGCTCTTTAAATTGATCAAACAAATATTCACGACCTCGATCAGTTCATAAAGTTTTAATTTTGTTGTCTATTTGATTTTCAACTTCATTTATATATCGTCTAAAGCAGTTAAGAGCCTCAGACTTATGTAAAATCAAATAGCCATGACCATATCGTGAATAATCATCAATGAAAGTAATAAAATATGAAGTTCCGTGTCTTTCTCTAATACTCATATGACCACATATATCTAAATAGATTAATTGCAATGGTTTTTCAGCTCTAGTTCCCTTGCCAAATGGTTTTCTAGTTGTTTTAACAGCGAGACAACTTTCACACAAAGACATATCCATATTGGATATTTGACCTAATAAACCATCTTTGGCTAATTTAATCATCCTATTTTGATTTATATGCCCTAGTCTAGCATGCCAGGTATTCATGTCAACAGTCATATTAGAGTAAGAAACAACATAGCATTTATATGAATTAAAATCACCAATAATATCCATAATAAAGAACTTCCTAAACAGAAAAGATGAACCATAAATGACTTATATGCCTCTAGGCATTCATCTTCAAGCTCCAAGTGTTAAGCTAAATCAGCAAAAGTAGCGATGCTATCATTGTAGGTGAGATTCACTTTCATGTGTTCCCAACTGGAAGGAAGTGATCTTATCACAGCTTGGACTTGATGTTCATTAGACAAAGTGTGTCCAACTTCTTTCAGTTCTCTAATGATGCTAGCCATATCTCTCAGGTGTTGTTTCATGGGTGTGTTGAGTCTAAGCTTATAAGTATCAAATTTAATTGTTAACCTTCTCAGCTTAGTGGTGGACGTGCCACCGTACCTTTCTTTCAACACGACCCATATGGCTTGAGCATTCTTGTGCTTTTCATATTCACACATGAGATCATCTGCCATAGTGCTTAGCAGTGTGATCCTTGCAATACTGTTCTTTTTCTTCCAAGTCTGATAAGCCTCATGGTCACTCCAGTGCTAGGACGTATTCCCAGCTTCATGTTCCAATAGGACAGTAGTAAGAGGCTCTACAACTTCCTATTCCTCTAATATATATTGCACCTTTCGGTGCCAAATATCCCAGTTATCGCCATTCAGTTTGTCACCTTTGTTCAACTCAACAATTATGTTTTTCATGGCCATTCTAAGTTCTGTGACAAAATTGTGCCACTTTAAATTTTATTCTCTACGTGAGAACCGAACGAAGAGTTTATTAGATATCATATAACTTCCTTTTCTTGTATGCAATGTCCTATACTTACACTATCCTTGGTCGGAAATCAATAGTATTCTTGTTTTCACGATCAGGAGTAAACGTTTGTATCTCCCATCTCATGATTACTAGCAACATCATTATTTCGTTCCAAGGATTTTATAAGTATATTTTAAATTCAATCATTTTGCTCTTAGAATTCTCATTTCTAAAAGCTCCCACTTATCAAAAGAAATGTAAACATCATTGAATACATAACACATACTTCATTATATATACAAAAATGTCAATACATAAACATGATCAACAAGTACAAAGGAAACCTAATACTTTAATTAAATATCTGAACAATAAGTTATTATGGCTTTCCTCAATTTTCTAAGTTTGGGCGTTTTTAGCATAAATTGTGTTGCCATATCTAATGCCCACACCCAAAAAGCTGTTAATTTATATTTTCCTTTGCTTAAAGCTATGACTGCTTTTCTATATTCCAGCATTACATTGGCGTAGAATCATGCACTTTCCATATCGCTGACACATTCAGCATACTTTGCAATCACACCATTTATTTGCTTCGCGTTTCTTAATTTGATTACATCACACCACGCTATGGCTTTGGCTAAATTAGAAGTCAATGGTTGGTTTACTTCTTCGTTCACCTTTTCTGAATTATCAGCATTAGGAGTTTCACTCTTAGGTCCAAAGTTAGTGTAAACCATTTGAGGTTCCACTTGAGCTTCCACAAGATTTTGTTCGAGATTTTCTCCTATTAATTCTTCAGGATCCTCTTCTTCAAAGAAGACTTCATCTTCAGGATCCTATTCTAGATTAGCTTTAGGTACATTTACTTGAATCTGATCATCCAAGTACTCATAAATTACAAATCCGTACTCATATGTTCCAATGCTCTTTGAAGAATTTGACATCTTTGTTACCTAAATAAAAGTAAATAACTTAAATTATTATTTAATTACGCAAATAAACTTCAAAGCACACTGATGTCCTTATTAAAACAGATCTAATTTGCCACTGAAAATAGGCAAATAATACATCAAAATAAAGATCTCGAATTTAGAAAGTTTTAGGAACAAACCGCAGCTCATTTGGACCTCTCATGTGCCTACCCGCTCCCTGAGAAGGAAAAATTCTATTAGAATTGAAAAATCCAGCGAAGCCTATCGTGGAAGGGGCCGTTTGACTCACACGCCGCCTAGATCGACTCCACACACAGAGAGCCTCTTGGTGGACTTGTTAGCAGTCACTTTTGACTTGCCATGTGGCCTCAAGCGCCATGTGGCACATTGCAATTTTTTTAAAAAAAAACTCTGGCCCCTTTTTTTAAAAAAAAAAAAAAAATTGGACTCAGGTTAGGCTAACTCGATTCAGCCCATTTTTGTGTGTGCATCGGGTTGGGCTGACCCGATCTAGTTTTTTTTTTTAAAACATTGTGTGGATTCGGGCTTGGCTGCTTGATTCACTTCCTTTTTTTTTTGTTTTTTTAATGAAGCGAAATGACACCATTTAGCTCCTTGTACGGTCGTTTTCAACCTCCAGCCGGGTCACTCTAGACCTGGTTGGAGCAGCGGGTCGGGTCCGTTGGACCCGAAACTTCTCTCCTCCGTTTCTCTACCATTTGACATCCGTTTTTAGCGTTTGTAGTGTCGTTTTTCTTGTTTTTTCATGTTCTACGCAATGGGATATATTTCAAAGCCTAAATCTTACATTTTCAAATGATCCATTTTGAAAAACCTCAAACTTTGCTCTCTGTATCCATCTCTAATCACGTTTTTCTTGCCAAAATTTCTCTTATAAAAGGTTTTTGGGTCAAATTCATACTTTTACCCATGCTAATTTCATCAAAGAGCATATATACATCATCTAACATAGGGGATATGTAAATTCTATGTTACAGTAACAATATGTATATATATACACTCTTAAACATATACTCAGCAAGCCAGAGGAACGAATTAATTTTTCTGATACCACTGAAGGATTTAGAACATACCTGAAGATGCGACAGGATGCTCACGGTATCCACACGAACCGAATCACACGCAATGGACACGGTTATGCCTTACAACAATGACATGGGAGACAGAGAAAGTCTTAAGAATGGAAGGGAACGAAGAAAGTATTCTGTATGCAAAAAAAAAGGATGTTTCCTTTCCACTGCCCATTCTCTATTTAATAAAAAGGAATGGAAGTTTGTTTTATTTTATATTTCAAAAACGCACATCCTACCTTCTATAACCGTTCCCTCCTATTTCATTATGGATATTTAATTATTTTGGGGAATTTCACTTTTAATCACCCCATTCTTTTTATTATTGTATTTTCTAACCAAATTAATGGGTTGGGCCTAATCTACCAAGGGTGGACTAGCCCATTTTCCAACACATGTAATTGCAACTACTTTTTGGTGTAGCTTGATTTACTACTTTATTTGCATTTTTATGTTTGATGAGTCTTGACCAAAAAACATTTTCTCGCTGGGAAGAATCCTTGATGTCTCTTCATATAGTTTCTTGGTTTTTTTATACCGTTAAACTTTTATTGAAACAAATCATATTCCAGTCATTGTTGGACAGTAAATTTAGACACCTCTCCGAATGAAAATTCAAATCTTGATTCATCACATTATGACAAACCAACCTCTTCCCCTGAACCCAACCCTTGTTGGCGTTGATATAGCTTTTGAGATAGTTGCAGTGAATTATAAAACAACTCTTTGGAAAATGTAACCCATATAGAACTATTGATTTCCTGAACATCACATTCTGTCATGCCTAAGCTGGATGAATAAATTATGTCAAATACTACAAAGAAATTAGATTTGATATAACAACAGTTTAGGAAAATTCATTTAGTAAAACTGAAGCATATACATGAAATAAATGACGTGAAACTAATAAACAAAATTATATTGACAAGGACTCATAGAATACCAGACAACTGAATGTCTCTTACTCTCTGAAGAGAGTGATTATGAACATAGTATGGTCCACAAACCGATTTTTTAAGGGCTCCAATAACGACTATAGTAATGATGATGAAAAAGGACAAAACAATCAAAAGGGTGACAACACCAAAACCTTTTGAAACGCCTAGGACAGCATATATGCCTGTCCCAAATGCTACGACCATGAATCCCAATGCCACCAAGGTCAAATACACACACATATTCAGCAGCCATTTATAGATGTCCCTCTCATTTCTTTCGGTTGATGAGAAAAATAGGGCAAGAACAGCGGAAGTAGAGAGAACGAATGAGAGAGAGTCTGTTATAAGAAATGATATGAAAGCTGCATTATACTTTAATATGGGAGAGCCCTCATGTTCTCCTTCTTGAATCAGTCCCCCAGGCAATGTAAATCCTGCAGTAAATGTTACTGTCGCAATTAAAATCGCCACCAGAGAGAGAGTTGATTCCATTCCTGCAAAATAATCTTGATCATATGTCTTATATTGCTCCTCCTTTTCATCAACTGCTGAATCGTGTCTATTCTCTTGTTTCTTCTCTGTAAGCTGCTTATCCAGAACTCGACCTCCTAAACTTGCTCCAATTTTATGCAATTTTATTAATAATTTGTTCTGCACCATGTAACACACAAAAGCCTTTCATTTTTTAACCCGATTCACTCTACAAAAGCTAAATGAATAAGCTTGCGTTCACTAATACCTCATATAATCAACATAATTACATTGACATTAAACCTAATCAAACCAATGCAGAACCTATTAAAAGATGTTATGGCATTAGCTAAAACAAAATGAAATCTATGAGCTCATCAGTCTCTTAACTTACTAAGCTTGAAAAAGAATAGTATAATTGCATATATGTACGTATAATGCTTTGCTTGTAAATTTAATCAGTGTATGATAGCTGAAAATTCAGATCCAACAAACTTAATGCATGAATATTCTTAATTGTTTTGTTCACAATACCTTAAAACACACAGCATAGCATATGATCTTTTATGCTATCAGTCTCTATATTACACAAGGACTTCTATTATTATCAGTTACAATCGATTAGTTCATACTTTATAATAGTGTGGTGTTTGGGAAAAGGGGATGTGTGCATGCAAATGTTTGGAATATAAAGAAAAAATGCGGTCAATTTGTAGCAAGCACAAGTTCTTGGAAGGATTGCACTCTAAAAGTTAGCTTTTGAAGTCAGGTAACCCAAGGCATTGTAAGGCAACTCTTTCAAGGAAATACACTCGATATATGTGACTTGTGACACAATCAATTCTCGTATTGTGTGATTGTGTGTGTTTTTTCACAAGATGATGTTTCTTGTTACCTTGGAAGCTAAACGTGGAGGCACATCAGCAACAGCAACATCTAGAATAGTCTGACCGTTTTTATTGAATGCCATTGTATCCAATAATGGGAATTCTTCTTCCAGAGGTGGATGATCATCACAATTGGCATCCTTTTCGGGAGCATGACGAGCAAGGAGGTGAAAGGGTGTGTTCCCATCATCATCTTTCTCATTGCACAAGTTCTTTACTAGTGGTGTATCTTTCATAATCCGTTTGAGTTCAGAAATAGAATATTTTTCTCCCATCATAATGTAGTGAAGAGCATTGTAGCCCTTTTTATCCACCAATTCACAGCAATCTGGACAATGTTCTAATATCTTTTCCATTACTGATGTCTTTCCACAGATTGCTGCAAAGTGAAGAGCCGTTCTTCCCTTTTTATCTCTCATGTACGCCGTGCTTATTCGATCTTCTTCTCTTACCAACTCTTCTACCACAGTGGGACTTGCAACAATTGCTGCCAAGTGAAGTGGCAGCCAACCATGTTCATCTGCTTCTTTTGCTGCTGATGGGTTTCTTTCCAACAACTTTGACACCTCTCCTGTGATAAATAAGATCAAGTTAAACTAAATATGTTCTCACATGACATTCTTTAAAGTTTGAACGGCTAATTTAAAACATAACTAACTACGCATCAATTTAGATCGAAATTTTATCTAGAGTGATCACAACAACATTTATTCTTAATTATTTCAAAGAGTGTATATGAGCTGTTATTTCATTTTTCTTAAAAAATTTATTATAGGCATGCCAGTATATTGTCATTGTTGTTAATAGCACCAAGGAAATCAGACTTATTGGATATACAAATGAAACTTTAATGATTGTAAATGATAAATTACAAAATGATACAATAAAATACCTTTGCCACCATAAAGGACTGCAGCATGCAAAGCATTTCTGTTGTTGGGGCCACTATATTGTGGTGAAGTACTCTTGTTATCCAATATTCTATCCACCACATTCCAATGTTGTCTTTCAACAGCAATATAAAGTGGAGTTTCACCATCAACATTTTTACCAAAATATGAGTAATTTGGTTCTTCCTTTATCAACATATCCACAATTTTTGAGTGATTATAACGAGCTGCTTCATGTAAGGCTGTATCCTTCTTAACATCTATTGCTCTTATTAGTCTTTTCTCAGCTCCAACTTCATTGGTATCTTTAGGGAGAAGTTTAGCAAAACCAATTAAAATTTTCACTATATCATAATGTCCATACCTTGCTGTTATATGAAGTATGGTTTCATCCTTCACATTAGACTTTAATAGAAGCGCCGGACACAAACGAAGAACCTCTTTCACGAAAGTCTCTGATGCACTGTGAGTACAGTTTGTGAAGTGTACATGAAGGATTGTATTTCTACTGGGGGTTAGTATGGACTCAATTTCTTCACTACTCATTCCTCGAAAGGGATTGATGTCACCTGCCACTGCAGCTTTGTGAAACTGAAGTCTCATGCCTATGATCGTGACGCTATCATAGTCTTTTTTTTGAATGGGAACATATTCCTCTGACGTGACATCAATGGCTTCCAACTTGCTAAAGTTAGTTGTTTCCTCCATCCAATTCCTTATTCAATAACAAGTGTTCATGAAATCCATTAGATGAGAACATTTTTAAATCTGCTTCCTCTAGTAGTTAATATAAGTTTTAGTTAACTAATTGAAGGAGATTAACAAAGTTTTAAAAATTATTTTAAAATATTTACATTTATCATTTATCTTTAAACTACTTTAATATTTCAGAAATATCATATAACATATTTTATAATTAAATAGCGTATTTAAATTTTTTTAATATCTCCAAATAAGTGAATTGATTCCTACACTAAGAACTGTATGTAGTTTGTTTTTAATAATGCTAAAAAATCGACATAAATATTTATCTTTTGGGGAAGAAAAATTGGATCCGTGACTCAATTCATCATATCCATCCACCATTTAAGCTTAGGATCAAGCTATCATTTTTATTGGCTGAGAAAAAGAAGGTATTTTTCACTGCGTTTTTGTTAACCCTTACCTTCGTAATTACAAACACCCATCAGAATCAACCTAGTTAAATCAATCTAATTAGAGGGATTAGAATTCCATATGAAATTTGTTGGCGAAAAAAAAGCGGAAATTTGCTTCTTGATATGGGAAATTTATTCTCTCTTTGGATCTGAAAGTTTGACCATAAAAGCCACAGCTTTGTTATACTTAAAATAGTATTTCAATAATGGACCAGCATTACAAAAAAATTTGACATTCAAAATCATTGTAGAAAGTCAAAGATCGCTGCTGAAACTTGCTTAAATTTCTCACACATCTTATTCCTTATGTTCAATTAAACTACAATCACTTTTTTGTGTAATCATAAACAAATTAAACTAGCCCCTAAAACTAGGGTAAAATCTGGACCCATTAATAATCTAATTGGAAAAATTTCTTTTAACGAAAATGAATGTCTAAGTAAGAACAAAAGTAAAGCAGGAATATGCATTCTTCTGCGCAACATCGATATATATAGCAAGAAAGAAGAAAACCACATCAAACCTAAAAGAGAATGCATAGAAAACAATAAACATGACTTGGCCATATTTCATGCATGATGTATGCTATTTTCCATCTTTAATATAATATTCAGTTGACTAATTAAGTACCTTAAAAGGAGCCGTTGAAGCAGCTAGCACTACAAAGAGGTGAAACAGAAAAACTAGTCTTTGCGCGCAGCTCTAAATGTAAATTTTTGGAAGTAGTTTGGGTGAGGAAGAGAGTTGAGGTAGAAACTGAGTGGTCGTTGAACTAAGGGAAGATGGCACAGCCCAATGTGCGTTAAGTTTTGAGTTTATATAGAGAGAACATATACATGACCTCCCCAATAATAATAATAATAATAATAATAATAATAATAATAATAATAATAATAATAATAATAATAATAATAATAATAATAATAATAATAATAATAATAATCAACGTGTATGTTACGTCGGTATGGGATAATCAGAGTGCTTAATTAATGTGGAATAACTTTGTAGTCTTTTTTTAATTATTATGTTAATTTTTATATACTCCGGCTTAACCACACCCAGGGCACTATGTTAATTTTTTATTTCATTCAACCAAAAAATTCATTGTCATCTTATAATAAAAAACAAGTGGAGTAGACCCACATTTATTATTTTATTTACAAATAAATATTTATAACAGACTCAATTGTTAGTAAATTTTAAATTGTTCATGTCATTTTTTATTTAGCCGGCATTGTTGAATACCATTTTACTGTTCTTCGTTTCTGTTTGTTGAAAACGACATATACATTTATATAAGATGATCATGTACAACAAACATAAGCTAAAGAAAAAACCAATAATTATAAACCTAAAGTAAAAACTATATGACCGTGTACATGCAAACCAAGGAAAGAAAAACCGGACCGGACCGGCCGGTCCGACCGGTGAACCGGCGGACCGGTCCATGGTCCGGTCCAGTCTAAAGGAAAACCGGGGACCGGGTTGACCGGGTCACCCATATTTTTTTTTGAATTTTTTTATATACTTTATTTGCTTTTTTTTTTAAAAAAAAAATTATGTTAAGGTCCCACGCAAAAAAATTAATATTAAAAAGGTCTCAAAAGGTTTTTATTAGCAAATAAAATAGCATAATTGACAAGTGAATGAGTTATCACTGATAAAGAAAAACGGAAAGATTTTTGTTGATAAAGAAAAAGGTCTCAAAAGGTTTTTTTAAACGTTTTATGGTTGATGAATGAATTTTAATGATGTTTTTTTATTATGAATGATTACTAATTACAATGACTAAAAGATTTTAACTGATAAAGATGAATATTTTAAAATTAAACATTATTAAAAGTATTATATTTTAATATTATCAATTAAATTTCATTATTTTAATATGACCGGTCTGACCCGGTTTGACCCAGATCTGACCCATTAACCCTTAACCCACTACCTCGACCGGTTCAGTGCCCGGTCCGGTTTTTTGAACCTTGATGCAAACATATAAGCCATGACCATAGGCACTATTGTTTCTTAAACTCCCTAAGTTTACCCTTTAAGCTTAATATTTTTAATTTTCTAACTTATAAAATCGTAGCGTCTCATTTTTAAACTTGTGTTAGTTGTAAACTCAGTAAACATTAAGGTTTATCATTTTTTTCTTTTCTAAAACTTGCAAAGTCATATCAACTAATTTTTAGATCCTTGCTAATTTTTAACTTGATTATAATCTTGTGACTTTATGTATGAATTTTATAGAAATTGTTCTGTCAAGTTTATAAATGTTGATGAATTTAATTTTAATTATTTAAATTTAAAATATATGTAAATCAAATTGCTGTTATTTTATAATTTAATTATTTAATCATGTATTTTTTTAATAGACTTTTATTGCTAAAAGTAAACTCTCTCAAATTTATAATCCCTATCATAAGTTTATTTAACCTCGTAAGTTTAACAAATTTATTGCGCACTATGTTAATTTTTTATTTTTATTCTATCAAAAAATTATTTTAGTTATAAATAAAAAATATAGAGAGGGGGCCAACATTTTAGTCTCTTTTATTTATAAATAAATTGTTTGATTTGACCCAATTGTTAGTCTTTTTTAAATCATTATTGTTATTATTTTTCTCCCCCCGCTGTTGAATACCGCTTTATTAATTTTGTTTCTTCTTTTGTTGAAAGCAACATATACATTTTAGGAAAAATTACGATGAGTTCCATATAAAGAATTTTACGATTAAACAGCTTTATAAAAATATATAATTATTTTCAAGTCACGTGGAGTTATTAATGCATTAAAATTGAGTTGTAATTAACAAATCTATCTCAATATATGGAATTGTTAACGGGACTTGACAGTAAATACGCGATTTCATAAGACTGTTTAATCGTAAAATCCCTTATATAAGATCTCATCGTAATTCTTCCTACATTTTTTTATGACCATCTACATGTACATCCAAACATAAGAACATAAGCCATCAACTCTTGGCACTGTGTTAATTATTTTTATTTTCAAAGTAAAATATTCTAACCACCATTCTGTTTTGCCTAAATTACATAAACTTTCCATCTATTTTAAAAAATACATTTTAGTCTGAACCATTAACACCGTTAAAGAGTATTCTAAAAAATTCTTAAATTACATTGTTTAATTAAATATCATGTTAGAACAAATCTTCTTTCTTAATTTACCCCTCATTATACTAAATTCCTAAATTATATTTTAAATTAATATTCATTAATTATCAGTTTAATATTCTTACTACATCTATAAAAATTAAGTAATTTTTATGTGAAAAATATTAAAAAAAATTGATAAAAATTTGAATAATTTTTTAATAAACATATATTTAATGATATATACATGTATATATGTATGTATTTACATATTCTGAATTATAACATATTAATGAAAAATAAAGGTATCCCAAAATTATATCATTTTATAATTTAATTGAACATATATATATATGATTGCAAAATATTTTATCCAACATATGTATTTAAAATATTATATCATAAGTGAGTTTTAATAAATAAACAAGATAATACATTTAAATTTATTTAAAATAAAAAATTATAATTGTAAAATTAATTAACTTTGTAATATATGGTAATCGATCTAATAGTTTGACAAAAATTCAAATTCATAGACAAAATTTGATTGAAGCATATTTCAAATTAAAATAATTGAAATTAAATCCATCACTATTCATGGTTTATAATACTTATCAAATAAATTTATATCAACATCATATATAAAATCACTAATAATAATGAAATTCAAAGTGTATAAAAAAAATCAAATTCAAAAAATTAATATAAGTACAAAAGCGAGGTGATGAAAACTTTGTAAGCTAGAAAAAAAAACGATAAAATCAGTAAGTGAACTTGTGAGTCCAACACTTCAACTGAGTTTGTAACGAGCACATGTTTAAATGCAAATTGACACGGTTTTATAAGTTGGGAACATTAAAAATGGTAAATTTGGAGATTCAGCCTGTGAATATTATGACAAGATAATATTCATCCAACGAGTAGGCTTAGGATGAAGCCATCATTTTTATCGGCCAAGAAAAAAAAAAAGCTATTTTAATTCTTTTTTTAATTAACCATTCCCTACGAAATTACTGATCCCCATCAGAATCAAGCTAGCTAGCTAGTTAAATCAAGTCACTCATCACGACACAGCATTTCCTTAATAAGAAGGATTATACTTCAATATGAAATCTATCAGTGAAAAAAAAAAAAAAAAATTGGCTTCTTCTTGCTGTATAGGAAATTGATTCTCTCTTTAGATCTGAAATTATTTCCAACGTATCTCTCATATTGTGACCAAGCTTCCCATGTCTTCCATATGTTTAATTTAACTAAAATGACTTTTTTTATAATCATAAACAAACTAGCCCTGAACCTAGGAGCGAATCTGTGTAACCTTTAATTATGTAAATTTTCTATTTTCCTTCATGAAAATGTCTTAGTAAATTACAGCAAGACAGAAAACCACATCAAACCTAAAAGAAGATGCATAGAAGATATGATGCATGATAAATTATTTGAGTGCAGGTTATATATTTAAGCACCTCAGAAGTAGCAGTTGAGCTTGAGCCCTATGAAATGGTGAAACAGAAAAGCTCTTTGTTGCTGCTGCTGCTGCTTCAGATATAAATTTGTACGTGGAAATAGTTGGAGTAAGGGAGAGAGTTGAGCTAAGAGAAAATCCAACTGAAGTTTTCTCCTTTGCTTGTGTATTGAGAAGATGCACGATTACCCATACACTCACTAATTTTCTTCTTCTTGATCGATCTCAGATGAAAGATTCTTTCTCCGTTGGGGTGTTTAGGGCGGAAATGGAAAACAGAGCAAGAGAAGCAGAGGAACAATATGATTTGTTCTGGTTTTGGATGGTTAGTTTAAGGAGGGAGTTGTGGTATTTATAGGGACATAAACAAGGAGGGGATGGCATGAATCTGGCGACTGAACAAAATCTTATAAGGATCATGATGTTGATAAAGGGACTTACATCGGTCTTTCGTTTGCCATAAAGAGTCAAAGTAATAACTGAGTAGTCCCATGTCGGGCTTGTTCATGGCAGAGTGTGGGGGGCAGTTGAAGACACGTCTTCGCATTAGCAAGTTAACTCGTTTTGTGGAGTGTTCAGATGAAACAAAGATAGGGAAAAGGAAAGGAAAGGCGAGTGTTTAGTTGGAAAAAAACAATGGGGAAGCGTGAAGGAAGGAGGAAGCATCCATGAAACATGTAGTTTCACATTATATAGGTAATGGGTGTCTCTGACTTGTGAGTCTCTGAGTAGTTAGCTATGCATAACACGTTTGTCGTATTCATTAATAAAGCTAAGAGTGGACTCTCCGTGATCCTACCCTAGTCTTCTATTACTATTTGTATAATGCATATAAACTTTGTCATAATATAAACTCAAAATTCCATGTTACTTAGCCGGTCAAAATCTCTTTCGGCGGATTTTTTTTTTTTCAATATAAAAAAGGGCATAACCCAAATGAATCACAGACTATGAATTAGGGAAGGAAAATTTCAATATATCTTGCCGCACTAGGGTCCTCAAAAGAGTCTGAGAGTAAGACCATATCAATAAGCTTATCTGCTAACATAAGAGCCTCCTCACTTGGTAAAAACTGAAATTTTAAAATCAAATTCCTACTTCTCATGTTAATCTAAGTTGACCCAACGTAAGCCCTTTAAAGGGGTGGGGTTTTCCGATGGTGAAGTTCTTTTTTCATACCCAAGAATTAAGCCTGATACCTTTCGTTGGTTTTAATAGGTCAATCCACACGTTGGTTCCTCAAGCTACAATTGCCTGTACGCGCGCTCACACACATTTATTAGGAAAAAGAAAGGGCTTAAATTTTTTAAATAAGTTGTACTGAATTGAATGAGTTAAAAATGGGAAAGAAGGAAATATGTTACATAAAATCTGAGAAGTGAGACCAGGCTAATGATAATTCAAGAAAAGCACAGATTTAAATATTATATTTTATAGTTTCACTTAATTATTTAATATGATGTAAAGAACTAAATCTATATTGTAGCCCATTTTATATTAATGCATATTTTCTATGTGCTTGACGCTGTGCTGTTGTGAAGCACGCACAAAGCAGGCTTTTCTTTTCCTGTGGAAATTACAAGTCGTTCGTGTCTGTTGAAGACCATGGGTCAATATTGTCACTTGCCTTCATTGAGGCTTAGGCTTGGCGGGTGATTGTGAGGGCACAGCTTAAGGATTCTTCTAACAATGATGAAGTAGAGATCTCTGCATATGTGACTTAAGTTGAGTGTATTTATATAGAGAGAACATGAGCTCTGTGTGTGTGTGTGTGGGGATGCGTTTTTTTGGTATCTCCCATGTGTAATCTGATAAGAAAGGCACCGTTTTTTTTTTGACATTTTTTATCTGAGTTTTTATTATTTAAAGAAGATACAATATATAATATATCATGATAAATTTTCTTAGCATTAGTATCAGAGTACCTACTTTAAAATGCAGCGAAGCAACGACAAGACAAGCCATTAATAACTCCAAAAGCAGTTTTATGCACATAATATAAATAAATGTAACACAAAATAAATAATACCCTTCAACCCATCATATTAAATTTTTTATTCCAGTGGACAATTTAATTCTTTATTTATTTATTTTTTAATGAAAATTTTTAATTTATTATGTGTTGATTTTGCTCTTATCTGTTATAATAGATCTTATATAAAAAAAGTTGGAAAGTTGTTAAATTTTAAGACAAAATTTATAAAGTTTAAGGTTTTTTTTAATATGTATAAAATATATTGGAAGTAAATTATAGATATAGTCAGAGAAGTATATTGGAGCAACCTATTGATAGAACTCTTTAATATATGCAACCCAATAAGAATACTTTAGGGAGAAAATTATAAAATTGGAAGATAAAAATGAATCAAAATTTCACAGATCAAAGTAAATCTTTTATCCTAGTATATACATATAGAGAATTTACGAATCAAATTAAAAAATATTAATTGTATGTAATTCAAAAGTTAAATATCACTTTGTCTTATACATATATATATATATAGAGAGAGAGAGAGAGAGAGAGAGAGGAGCAGACGTCTGGACACTGGATCCAAAGAATTATATTAATTATTTTTTGCTAATCAGTAAATAATTATTGACATTTTAGTTTATTATTATTAGTTATTGTTATTATTCACCTTTTAATTTTGTTTTACTCCTTCCTCCCATCTAACATCTAAGTAGTTGCAACATCAGATGCTTCCTCCCATCTTTAATACAAGCAAAGTTGATATTTTTGAAGAGAATAAAAAAGCTAAATAATTATTTGATTATAATTTATATTCTAAAATATTTATGTGTATCATTATATTAGTTAATTTATAAGGCAAATGAGTTTGGAGAAAAATGATAAACATATAGGTTTATTTAACTTTCTTACTTTTTTAAAGAGCTAGATAATTGATTTGTGGATATTAAAGAAATTAGTTAAATTATTTATTATAATAGATGTGTGATTATTTTACTAAAATATGCTCAATCATGTGCATTAGAACTACTCCTATATAAAAAACCTACATTATATGTAAATTTGTAATCCATAAGAACAATTAAAAGCAAACATTATGAATCTGCAAGATAAAGTAATTTATATTAAAGGCTAATATATTTAAAATCAGAATAAAGCTTTTATTCTAACTCCTATATTAAGAAAAGAAGGAGATAATTAAGATAATGCCCTGCTTCGGAGTCTAGGCTAGAGGATGCTGTAAAAAGTAAATCTTGACCTTATGATTCATATATTAGTCCTCTGTAATAGGTATGGATATAAAAAGTTGTTCACACTTTTTCTATTTTGACCTGAAAAAGTTGTTCACACTTTGGGGACCTTGGGACTTATGTTTTTAACATCTAAAAAAACTGAATATCAATATTATTTACAACTTTTCACATGAACCTTACATGTCAATTTTCAAAATTCACAAATTCTTCCACAGAAATTTACAATTGCTTTTTTTTTTTTACACCAATTGAGTTGTAAATTAAACAAGCATAAAGATTTACAATTCCTTTTCTCAAATTTACAAGTATATATTCCTTCAAAAATTCACAATTCAAAGTACTTACAATTGAGTTATATAAATTAAACTAGTTTGACAATTTACATGTCTTCCTTAAATCTTCCTTCAGAGATTTATTATTCAACAATTATTAAAAACAAAAATAACATTGAAGTCTTTTTTAATTATTTTTATCACCATTCACTTACCAACATTTTTGTCTTGGTCTTTTTATACATTATTTTTTTTGGCCACATTATTATATATTATTTAGGATTTATATATACATACATGCGAGAGCATTTTGATAGTTGAGCATATGAAATTTTTTTGACACTTATAGAAGTTGGGACTGCAAAGTTAATTTCGCATTTGGTAAGAATTTGTTGTATTGGGACTTCTTCCATGGACTCTATAATTAATAATTCTCCCTAAGAATAATAATTAAACACTAAATAGTTTTTCATTTATAAATAAAAATAATTAAATAATTGCCCTGGTTAACGTGGTTAAGTTGGAGGATGCTATAAAAATTAAATCAACCAAAAGTATGCACATCGTTTGTGACAGTCAAATATAGGCAAAAATAATCGTCAAATATCAACAATTCAGCAGTAGTGCCATTAATTTGTAAATTTAACCTAGTCAGATAACAATATAAAAAAAATTAAGTGAATGAAAATTAAAAAAAACAAAGCATATGTAGGAAGTATTAAACCAAAAAGACTGACATTTTAATAAGAGAGAATCCTAATTAAATCCTATTGAAATATCTAAATTTAAAATAAGGCCTACACTTTTAACAAATTCATATTGAGGTCAAGAGGCCTAATTAAGGATTTTTAAAGTTTGTTAGAACATCAAAATTCCCTTAAATGAGCTTTAAAATAAATAAATTTTAAAATCAGAAATATTTCTTATGGATTACAAATTTACATATATTATAGGTATTTTTATAAATGAGTAGTTCCAATGTCCATAATTAAGCAGATTTTAGTAAAATAACCATCCATCTATTATGAATAAATAATTTAACCAATTTCTTTAGTATCCATAAATCAATTATTTTACTCTTATATTAAGTAACATGAATAGTATGTTTTAGTTTATGAATAAAAATTATTTAGTGTTGGCATTTAGTCTTAATTATTATTGTTACGATCAACTTCCCTTTATTTTATTAGTTTTCATCTTTCCTACGCATTATTTTTCTTCGGGCAACATGTGCGTGCTTTTCGTTGACTTGATTCTTATAGCATCATCTAATTATTTTATTTTAGTTACCACGTGAACCAGGGCCTTACATTAATTATTTTTTATTATACAAATAAAAAGTTATTTAGCGTGGACTGACATGTTAGTCTTTTTTAGTTATTATTCTTAGGGATATTATGAAATTGAAGGAAGAGGAGAGTGTGGAAGAGAATTAGAGAGTAAGATAGAGTAATTCTCATTCGTTATATCAAGTATAAAGTATATAAGTGATGCATTCTCTTTATATGTATAACTATATAATATGAGGTTAAATCAATTCCATGAGGTAAAAATACAAACCTAACCCTCCAATTAACATGCTTAAAGGTGTTGGCTCGATAGATTCAGTCGGTTTTAACAACTCTACTTTTGTCCCTATACTAAATTTAAAGAAAAAAAATACTTAAAAAATTGTTAATTTAAAAAAATGAAACAAAGTGTATTAAACTTTTAGACAGATACAAAGTATTACATAGATTCATGGGACCAATCGTAAGTAAAATAATATTACTTATATATTAAACAATGAAGAATATAAATAAATAAGTTTCCTTGACTATATTAAACGGGTCGTCGTCTTCTAAATATGGAATCAGTTTCAGTGCTAAGCTTTAATCTTAATTCACCCTACTAATCTGATCTGGATCGTTTAGATCTGGATCTGGACGGTCCAGATTTAATTTTAATAAAAATAATAATTTTGTAAATAAAAAATTATTTTTTAAAAAGATAGTAGTTAAGAGATTGCTTTTATTTTTTATTCTGCATCTATTGGAATAATTTTTTTAGAAAAAAATAGATTTTTATAAAATTAAATCTGGACAGTCCAGATCAGATCTGAACAGTTCAGATCATATTAGTAGGATAAGCTAAGCTTTTTGCTTAGCACAGAAACTAGTTCCTCTAAATATAATATTACCCGTCAAGGTCTACATGCTTGAAAATGAATTGTTTCTTTGTCTTCCTCTCCATATTAAAAGGCGTTGGAATAAATGACCAACAAACACGGCACCCACTTATTGCACTGTATTAATCCTAGACAGCTCCTCTTTCTGTTTAACAGCTAACAAATAATTAAAAAGGAATGTTCGGTATGAGAGATTTGAAGGGGGGGATAGACAATTTTTTTTAGTTGAATTTAAAAAAATTGGAGAAGTGGGGTTATAAAATTTTAGTAAAAAAATATAAGATAAAACAATAATATAAATTAGGGAGAATTTGGGATAAATCCCCCATTAGTAAATTAATTGTAGCATGGGACTTTTCAAATTATACAACTGAGCTTTTAAATTATACAACTGACATTCCACATTTTCTTTAGGCGTGCATGCTTTTCTTTGACTTAATCCTTATAGCATCATCTAATTATTTTATTTTAGTTACCACGTGAACCAGGGCATTATATTAATTATTTTTTATTATAAAAATAAAAACTATTTAGCATGGACTAACATGTTAGTATTTTTTAGTTATTATTATTAAATAATAATAATTAATATTGTATAAATAAATCCTAAATTTTCATATGCTCAATTATCAAAATGCTCTCGCATGTATGTATATATAAATCCTAAATAATATGGGGAAAAAATAATGTGTAGAAAGACCAAGACAAAAATATTGGAAAGTGAATGATGATAAAAATAATTAAAAAAAAAGACTTCATGTTATTTTTGCTTTTGATAATTGTTGAATAATAAATCTCTGGAGGAAGATTTAAGGAAGACTTGTAAATTGTAATACTAGTTTAATTTATATAACTCAGTTGTATGTACTTTGAATTGTGAATTTTTGAAGGAATATATACTTGTAAATTTAAGAAAAGGAATTGTAAATCGTTATGCTTGTTTAATTTACATCTCAATTGGTGTAAAAAAATCAATTGTAAATTTCTGTGGAAGAATTTGTGAATTTTGAAAGTTGACCTGTAAAGTTCATGTGAAAAATTGTAAATAATAATGATAGTAAGTTTTAAAATGTTTTTTTTATATTAAAAACATAAGTCCCAAGGTCCTCAAAGTGTGAACAACTTTTCATATCCATACCTATTACTGAGGACTAATATAACTCATAAGGTCAAGATTTACTTTTTCCAGCGTCATCTAGCTTATACTCCGAAGCAGGGCACTATATTGGTTATCTCCTTCTTTTCTTAACGTAGGAGTTAGAATAAAAGGTTTATTCTGATTTTAAATATATTAGCCTTTAATATAAATTACTTTATCTCTCAGATTCATAATGTTTGCTTTTAATTGTTCTTATGAATCACAAATTTATTTATCTCTCAGATTCATAATGTTTGCTTTTAATTGTTTTCATGGATTACAAATTTACATATATATAGTGTAGGCGTTTTTATAAAGAAGTAGTTTTAATGCGTATGATTGAGCATAATTTAGTAAAATAATCACACATCTATTATAAATAAATAATTTAACTAATGTCTTTAATATCCATAAATCAATTATTTAGTTCTTACAATTAAGTAACATGAATAGTATTGTTTATTTTATGAATAAAAACTATCTAGTGTTGACATTTAGTCTTAATTATTATTGTTACGATCAACTTCCTTTTATTTTAGTCTTCATCTTTCCTACGCATTATTTTTCTTTGGGCACATGTGAGTGCTTTTCGCTGAATTAATTCTTATAGCATCATCTAAGTTAACACGTGAACCAGGGCATTGTATTAATTATTTTTTATTCTATAAATAAAAAACTATTTAGCATGGACTGACATGTTAGTCTTCTTTAGTTATTATTATTACTAGGGATGAAGAGAGGGATATATAAGAGAATTATAAAACATGAGAGAGTTATTATTATTCGCTGTCTCAAGTATAAAATACATAAGTGATACCTTCTACATGACTATAGGAGATAATAAAAGGATATATGAGATCATAGAGATCATGAGAAGATATGAATATCCACATGATATTCATAACATGTCCCCCTAGATGTCCATGATTAACCGTGTCTAATTTAAAAATCTCAACTAAGAAAAACCTGGTGTACAAAAATCTAGTAGAAGAAAAGAGTACAACGTTTATAGATACTCTTCATAATACTGCATTATTATAAATCTTTTTTAGAAAAACCCACCAGGATAAAATCTAGATAAAGGAAATAGAGTGTTTGGTGAACATATATGCTAGATATTCATTATAACATATTTGTTGTATATTAATTCCATAATCCTTTTCCCAGGTTGACATTAAATGCTGATTATTTTGCCAACCGAAGTATGATCTTATGCATATTTAAATAACTTTTTTTACCTGGTTAGCATGAATCGTCAATTTTTCAATTAACCGATATATAATCTTTTAGATATTTAAAAAAAATTTTACTTGATTGACATCAGTGTTGGTTTTTTAAATAATCGACATATGATCTTATGCATATTTCAAATAACTTTTTTCAGGTTGACATCAATCCTCGGTTTTCCAAATAACCAATATTTGATCTTATGCAAACTTTAATTTTATTAAAAAAATATTACCGCTTTTTTTATAATGTTAGTTTCCTTTTTAACTGACATTAAAAAGAGAAATTAAATCATGAATCTATAATATTATAAGCCTTATTTGACTTTTTTTTGGGAAATCAGGGAAGTTAAATAAATTGATATATTTTTTTTTAAACTCATTTGCTTTACTTATAAACTAACATATAATAAATATTTTAAAATATAAATTATAATCAAGGAATTTATTTAAATTTTTTAATCTCTAAAAAAATGTGAACTTCGCTTGTATTAAAGATGGAGGAAGCATGTGATGTTGCAACTACTTAGAATTCGAGCTTTTGACCATGAGTTTGTCGTACAAGATAATTACAAGAAGCTTGGCTCCGGAAAATTGAGGGTTTTTTTTTAATCTAAAACATGTCATTTTAGTTTTTTTTTTATTTATATCGCTCTTACTTTTTATCTAAAACTTATCTCCGGAAAATTGGGATGCCAATGGCAGTAAAAGTATGTTCAAGTCTTGTGATCTAATTGGAAAAAAAAAAGTGTAACTAGATCAATCTGAACAAAGGAAAAAACATATCAACATACCTTAATGAACACACAATTCACTCCTAACATATTTATTATAGAATTTCAATTCCAAGGATTATGGCATCTCAACGTAAATAACCAAGTGTTTAATGAAGAAAAAGTGTAAATATTTTTTTTATTCAATATATGTTGAATATTTAAGTAAAGTATACAAATACAACTATCAATATACATGGGATTATTTCTATCTTATGTTACTTTCTCCGATGATGCCATCTTTTACGATGACTATAACGAAAGTGAAAGACAAAGCCTGCTTGACATGGGATTATTTTTACCATGCTCATTATTTACCCATGGGTAGTTGTATGAAACTGTTTTACGTGTTACGTGTTAGATGAAAGGAAGGCCTCAAAATTTTTTAAATAACAATAGATGGTCTTGAATAGAGCAAAACAACCAATAAAGTACATAGCCCATAAAGTCATAAGTTTAAATTATGTTGTCAATGTGAATATTTTATTGATAGGTAATCTATAAGTACCTCTATAAGAGTTTTTTTGAGTCTAAAGGTATGTCATGACTCTTGTAAGCCTTCGAGATCTAACTCACTCAAACTTTTTGTACCAAAAAAAAGGAATAGAGCATGGCAAATAGAGTATTATTGATCTATTGACAACTCAAGCAGCTACCATTGATAACTTAAGTTACTCACATTGATAATTTCTTGAAGCCTCTTTTATATTAATTCTCTTGCATAGGACTTTATAGTAATTCTCCCTTGAGTATTTGTCTTGCATGGGCCTTTCAAGGTGGTCCTTGCTTTTTTATCCGGTACCAACGTACTTGATTTTTGGGTACAAATCTGTAATATCTATACCCACATGAAGCAGCAAACTCGTTCTGTTGGGCCTTACAGTTATGGACCCAAATACATCTGTTTTTGGTCAAAAGGGCCCAAATACATCTAATATTTAAGCAATGCACACCTTTACACAGACACTGATAAAGCACTATACACCTATTCTATCGACCTGTTCTGATATATTTTTATTCCTAGCAATTATAATTTTGGATAGAGATGGAGAGACCCAAACAAAACCTCCAATTTTTTTTACGAAGATATTTTTTTTTGTAATTTACATAATTGATTCGAAACCTCCATTTGCATTAATGTGGTTCCAATATGTATTACATTTATAATCATAGTTTTTGCGGCCACGCATCACAAAGGTTCTGTACTAGTTTCCCTAGAATCACTCAGTATTATTTGGCCAAAAAAAGCACGTGTTACTTGTGCATGAGCTGGATGAATATGTTAATATAAACATTGCTTGACCTTTTTTCCCTGGAGAGATTAATGAGGTTAGATAAATGATATATTCATCTTTTTTCTCTTAACTAATATACTTGACTTATAAACTAACATATAATCTAATGAGATATATAAGTATTTTGGGATATATATTATAATTAATTCATTTAATTTCTTTAACCTCTTTAAAAAAGTCAATTGAGTTTATACTAAAGATGGGAAGAAGTTGCAACTAATTCGAATGCGATGTTTTGACCATGAGTTAGTCTTATGAAAAACTTGTCTTGGGAAAATTGAGCTTTTCTTTTTTATCTAAAACGTATCATTTTAGTTTTTTTTTATATTTACATTACGGTTAATTTCTACATTTTTTTAGAGCACGAAAGATTGATTTACATATATTTGTATCAGCCAAATAAAAAGACTTATTAAGTTTCTGAAGGAATGTTAATTTGTTTTACCCAAAAGGGATAAGCACTACAAAAAAACATGAAATTAATCACAAAATTTGTCACAAAATTACCAACGAAATTTTGGTTTACCACAGAATTAGACATGGAATAAATTATTAATAGAATTTCTGACGAAATTCATTTCGTCGCTAAATTCACAATCAAAAATTGGTTACCGACAGAATTTTAATTCCGTCACAAATTACCGACGGAATATTCCGTCCAAAATTTTACCATGGAAAATTCCGTGGCAAATTTCTTTTCTTTTTAATAAAAAATAATGTCACGTGTTACCTCATCCAACCGTAACCTCATAGCCGGGCCCCGCCCATGTGTCACCTAGAGCTACCACTTGTCGGCACCTGATAAATTCATAATTTTGCCTCCTCTAAGATTCGAACCCCTGACCTCTTGTGCACACGCGTGATACTTTGCCAGTTAAGCTGCAACGACCTTGTGTATTATAAATGCATATTTAAATTTGCGTGTGTATATATAATATTCTACTGCATAATAAATTATTTACATTTATAATTATTTACACACATATTTAATATATACACATATACATATATATATATAATATTATTAAAAAATAAATAAATTGAATGATAATTTTAATTTATGTGTTTATTATTTTACATATTTTCATTTTATTTTATATATAATATATTATTGATTGGACAATAATATTTATATATTTATATGATCATTAAATTCATAATTTTTATTATTTTAAAAAATATTGATTTTAATATATAATTATTACAAATAAAATAAATATTATTTCTAATATTTTTCATATTTAATATTCATTTTAATTAATATATTAATTAAAATTTAATAATAAATAATAATAATAATATAAATAGGAATAAAAAAATTAAATTAGAAATTAATAATAATTATATTTATAATAATTAATTAATAATAATTAAATTTGCTATGGAATATTTTTTCTGTGGCTAATTCCGTGGCAAAATTAGCCAAGGCCATAGAAAATTTCCGTCTGAAATTACCAAGGAATATTTTTTTTTCCGTGACTAATTTTGCCATGAAAAATTTCTATCAGAAATTTCGTTAGAAATTACCATGGAATATTTTTCCATAGCTAATTCCGTGGTAAAATTTGCCACGAAAATTTCTTTAGAAATTTTTCAGAAGGAATTTCTTCTGGAAATTTTTCCTACAAAATTTCCACTGAATTACCGATGAAATTAGCCACGGAAAAAATTCTGTAGTTAATTCCGTCTAAAATTGAGTGTTTTTTTTTTCAGTGAAGAGTTTAGAAATTATAAAGCAAAAACAAAAAATAGTATTATTGCATAAATATAAATAAACAAAATGCAAATTAAATTTTACAAAACAGTACATCATATGATAAAAATTGATCATTAATTAATTAAATTGAGCTACTTTATTGTCAATTTTGGCATAGGCCGTATACATGAGATAAATGACATATGATAAATAGAATTTCATTGACCGGAACTCCCAGAGTGTGGGACAACTGAATATCTGGTATTCTTTTAAGTGAGTAATTATTACGAAAACCTTGTTCATAAGCCCTTCGTTTTGTTCCTGATCCATTCCTAATGACTATCATTATAATGAAGAAAAAGGGCAAAACAATGAAAAGTGTGACAATGCCAAAACCATTGGAAACACCGAGAACAGCATATATGCCCATCCCAAATGCTATGATCATGAAAAGCAATGCCAACATGGTTATCCTCCAACACGTATGAAGCTGTGATCCGTACACATTCTCATCCCGTTTTCCAAAAAATGCCGACATAAACAGGACAAGAACAGTAGACGTAGATAGAATAAACGAGAGAGCGTCAGTTAGAACAAACATTATAAAAGCTGCATTGTACTTCAACATGGGAGAGCCTTGATCTTCTCCATCTTGAATCAGTCCTCCAGGCAATGTAAATCCTGCTGTGTATGTTACCGTTGCAATTAAAATCGCCACTACAGATAGGACTGAGTTTTTTCTAGCTAAATCATGGCTCTTCTCTTGTTTCTTCTCTCTAAGGTTCTTATCCAGAATTCGTCCTCCTAACCTTGCTCCAATAGCTTTCAGTTCCCTTAATATTCTCCCCTGCACCATGTAACATATAAGGTCCTAACATTTTCGTTGTTAACTAGATTCAGAATACGAAACCTGAATAAATAAGCTGTATTCACGATTTCCTATATAATCCACATAATTTCATAGAATTAAACCTAACCAAACTCGTGCAAGACCTATTAACAAAGGTATTGAGATGTTAGCTAAAACAATATGAAATCCCATAGCTCATCTCTTAACTTGCCAAGCCTAAAAATAATAGTTTCTTTAAATATATACACACACACAAATATATATATATATAATGCTTTGCTTATAAAAGCTTGATCTCCATTTAAAGTGTGAGAGCTGAAAATTCAGATCGAATTGAACAAACTAAATGCATGAATATTCTTAATAACTACAACACACAACTCTTCTTATCAGTGACAATCCATATAGTTCATACCAAGGTATTTAGGAATAAGGAATTCATGCATGCAAATGTTTGAAAATCAAAATAAATGCAATGAATGAATTCATATATTGTGTGTTTTCTTCTTTAATTTTTAATGACGAGATAAATATTGTTTCTTGTTACCTGATAAGCTAAACACGGAGGCACATCAGCAACAGCAACATCGAACACAGTTTGGCCATATTTATTGCATGCCATTGGGTCCACTCTTGGCAAATTTGGTTCCAAAAGACAATGAGAACGATAGGGGTTCAGATTGGGAGTAATACCAGCAAGCAGGTGAAGGGGTGTGTTCCCATCATCATCTTTCTCATTGTACAGATTGCTTATTAGTGGTGCATCTTTCATAATCTGTTGCAGCCCAGAACGGAAAACGATATATGTCTCCTTTTGTAGTGTAATGAAGAGCATTGGAGCCATTTTCATCCACCAATTCACAGCAATCTGGACAATATTTTAATATCTTTTCCATTTCTGATGAGTGTCCACGAAGTGCTTCAAAGTGAAGAGCCGTCCTTCCTTTATTATCTCTCATATAAGCCGTGCTTCTATCTTTGCTCACTAATAACTCTACCACTTCTGAACTTGCAGCCATTGCCGCCAAGTGAAGCGGCACCCAACCGATCTCATCTGCTTGTTTTGTTGCTGACAAGTTTCTTGTCAACAACTTCGACACTTTTTCTGTCATAGGTACCATCAAATTAAACACTGTCCATCTCATTTTTTAAAAAAACTATCATATCTTAAAGTTTCTTTTAAATTATTTCAATGATTTTATATCAGGTGCTAACATTTTTTCTTTAAAAACTTATTTATAGGCTTGTCAGTTAATTGTCATTGTTGTTGTCATCTTTTTTAACCGAAATCAAACCTCACACACACACAGATATATGTATTAATGTGTAAATAAGAAAATGAAAAAATCATATAATAAAATATGTACCTTTGTCACCATGAAGGACAACAGCATGTAAAGCATTTCTACCATTGGGGCCATCATATTGTGGTGAGTTGCTACTATCCAATATTATGTCTATGACGTTCCAATATTGTCTCTCAACAGCAATATAAAGTGGAGTTTCACCATCAACATTTTTACCGAAATATGAGTGATCTGATTCTTCCTTTATCAAAACATCCACAACTTTTGTGTGACCATAACGAGCTGCTTCATGCAAAGTTGTGTCCTTCTTATCATTTATTGCTCTTATAAGTCTTTTCTCTACCCCAACTTCATTAATATCTTTAGAGAGATCTTTAGCACAATCAATTAATTTTTTCACTATTTTATGATGTCCATACCTTGCTGCTATATGAAGTATGGTCTCATCCTTTGTATTGGTCTTCAAAACAAGGGAAGGACACATGCCTATAACTTCTTCCACAAATGTCTCTGATGCACTGTGAGTATAGTTTGTGAAGTGTATATGAAGGATCGTATTTTTATTTGGTGTTAGTATAGACTCAATTTGCTCACTACCCTTTCCTTTAAAGGCATAGATGTTACCTCTCATCGCAGCATTGTAAAACTCAAGTTCCATGCCTGTTATCAACCTAAAGAGTGTATGAAATCCATTCGAAATGAAAACTTTTAGTTATGACTATCTGAGACCATTGCTGTATCAAGATCTTCAGTTTTAGCAATACAAAATGTTGACACAGATAACTATAATTTAAGGAAGAAAAATTGGATTCGTGACCATTAATTCATCAGATGCATTCATTACACAGTTTTATTTTGATAAACTATTCCAAAATAACTTATTAACATAACTTAAAAAACATATTTTTGTTAGTCTTTTTTTAAATCATTATTGTTATTATTTTTTCCCGCATTGTTGAATGCCACATTATTATTTTTGTTTCATCTTTTGTTGAAAGCAACATACACATTTTATATGACCATGTATGCACATGCAAACATAAGCCTTCGACTCTTGGCACTATGTTAATTATTTTTATTTTTAAAGTAAAATAGTCTAACCACCCTTCTGTTTTGCCTGAATTACATAAACTTTCCATCTATTTTGAAAACATACATTTTAGTCCCATAAACACCATTAAAGAAAATTCCAATAAGATTCTTAAATTACATTTTTTTAATTAAAAATAATACTAGAATAAATCTTCTTTATTAGTTTACCCCTCATTATACTAAATCCCAAATTTCTATTTTAGCATTAATATTCATTAATGATCTGTTTAATATCCTTACTACATCTAGAAAAATTAAGTACTTTTTATGTGAAAAATATTAAAAACTTGATAAAAATTTGAATAATTTTTTATCAAGCATACTTTTGAATATATTAATGAAAAATGAAGACATCTCAAAATTATATCATTTTATATTTTAATTGAACATATATATATATATGATTGCAAAATATTTTATCTAACATATGGATTTAAAAAATTATACCATAAGTGAGTTTTAATAAATAAACAAGATTAAACATTTAAATTTATCAAAAATAAAAATTATAATTATAAAATTAATTAACTGTGTATTATATTGTAATCAATCTAATAGTTTGACAAAATTTCAAAAAAGCATATTTCAAATTCAAATAATTGAAATTAAATCCATCACTATCCATGGTTTATAATACTTAACAAATACATTTATATGAAACTCATATATAAAATCCCATAATAATCGAATTCAAAAAATTAATACGAGTATAAAAACGAGTTGACAAAAACTTGGTAAGTTAGGAAAACAAAAACAACAGAGTCCGCAAGTGAGCTTGTGAGTCCAACACTTCAACTGAGTTTATAACTAATAACTAACACATGTTTAAATGCAAATTGACATGGTTTAATAAGTTGGGAACATAAAAACCGTAAACTTGGAGATTCAGGCTGTGAATATTATAACAAGATAATATTCATTCAACATGTAAGCCAACGATGAAGCCATCATTTTTATCGGATGATAAAAAAAAAAGCTATTTTAATTGGGAAGAACCAGGAAAAAGCTTTTTCTCGAAGAATTAATTGTAAAATAAGACCTTCTATACAGATACAACTAAACTTTCACAACATGCAATTAAGTTTCCACATTACGTGGTCCTAATTTACAATTAATTTTCTAATGGGGATTTTTCCCTTTTTAATTGTGTTTTTAATTAACCATTCCCAGCAAAATTACTGATCCCTGTCGGAATCAAGCTAGGTAGTTAAATCATGTCACCCATCACGACACAGCATTTCCGTAATTAGAAGGATTAATGGATTATACTTCAATATGAAATTTGTCGGTGGGAAAAAAAATTGGCTTCTTCTTGTTATACAGGAAATTGATTCTCTCTTTAGATCTGAAATTATTTCCAACATATCTCTCATATTGTGATCAAGATTCCCATGTCTTCCTTATGTTTGATTTAACTAAACTGACTTTTTTTTATAATCCTAAACAGACTAGCCCTGAACCTAGGAGCGAATCTGTGTAACCTTTAACTATGTAAGTTTTAGATTTTTCTTCATGAAATGTCTTAGTAAATTACAGCAAGACAGAAAAACACATCAAACCTAAAAGAAGATGCATTGAAGACATGATGTATGATAAATTATTTGAGTGCAGGTTATATAATTAAGTACCTCAAAAGTAGGCCGTTGAGCTTGAGCCCTATAAAATGGTGAAACAGAAAAGCTCTTTGCTGCTGCTGCTGCTGCTTCAGATATAAATTAGTACGTGGAAATAGTTGGAGTGAGGGAGAGAGTTGAACTAAGAGAAGATGGGAAAGGTTACAGCAACGAGGCTTAGCTTGGAGGGTGATTGTGAGGACACAGTTCAAGGATTGCTCAAATGTTCATGCGCTTTGAGTGCATTTATAAGTTCAAAATCCGGATCGGACCGGCCTATTCAGACCGGAATTCGGCAAACCTGCCACTTGTCCGATCTGAGACAGAGACAAGGTATTAACCGGGGAAAACAAACTCGAAGGAAGTTCATCGGAAATAAACAGCAATGAGACGGAGAAGAAAAGAAAGAAGGGAGTTTTATACAAGAAGAAAATCGGAATAAAATAGAGCTAAAGAGAAAATAGAAAATGAAAGAAGAAAAAAGACGGAACAAAAGACTGTCTTGCGTTCGCCGTTTTTTATTGCTCATCATCATCGGCGAAGGAGCCATGGAGCAACTGAACGCGGACTCCTCAAAAAAGGCAAGGAAGAGAATCTCATCTCATCACTGACGCTGAAAACGAGTGAAACCGTGTTTCAAAAAAAAAAAAAACGCGTGAAACCGAGAGAGGGAGAGAAAGACTGAGAAGAGGAAGAGGAAGGTCACGCGGGAGAGAGACGAGAGAAGAGTGGGTTGAGTGGTGAGAGCAAACTGAAGAGGAAGGCGCATCGTTGGGAGAGAGAAGTAAAGGGAAAAGAAAGAAAGAAAAAAAAAAGGGAAAACTGGAAGAATCAGAAGAGGAGCCGGAAAAAAAAACAAAATCAAGGTAAAAAATAAAAATATACAAAAAATTATTGAAAAAATTAAATATTACTTTTTAATAATGATAATGCGGGCATTTTTAATATATTAATAATTATATTATATTATTTAATTTCTACGATTTTGAATTAACTTAAATCTAATTCATTAACTTTTGAATCCCCTTTAAACCGATTTAATGTGCAGTCCAAGACCTTTTGTATGAAGACAACTTGAGCAACGCGCGCGCGCGTGTGATGCGTTTGTTGGTATCTTCTATGTGTAATTTGATGAGACAAGCACTGTTGTTTTTTTTTACATTTTTTATCTGAATTTTTATGATTTAAAGAAGGTACAATATATTTTGATAAAAAAAAAAAGAAGGTACAATATATAGCATTGGTATCATAGCACTGTCTTTAAGCACTGAAAGCACCGACAACCCATTCATAACCCCAAAGTTGTCTGCCATTAGTGGGTACGTATACAATTTAGTGTATCCAAACTGTTCATTGTTTATTTTACCTTTAAATTTAGAGTTAAGAGTCTTGATTAACTTCACATACTAATAATAATTTAAAAAAAATTAGGATGTTATACTGAAAATAATTTTAAAAATAAAATTTTAGAATATTATAGAAATACTTCAAGAGGAGAGAGAAAAGACAGTCAATCAATTTCGCTTTATCCAAGATACTATTATGAATTGTTGGCATGGGACTCATGATGCCAAATTGTGTGATTAATTTGAATATTACAAATGATTAAATTTATACAAGAAGGTTATTTTGGGTCAACGTTTAAATATTCTTAAAGAAGGAAGAATTAGATCACTCATATTTTAATAAAATTACTAACGATAAAACTCCACTTTATATTCATAGTGGATACCAGATACAATATTTTTTTTTAATAACAAAGACCAAGTAGATAGGTAAATTACCAAAACGATGAGAAAAACTAGAACATCTAAACTGCTAATTGAGGTCATCCCTCGTATAAGCAAATACTTCCGGGGCGAGGAACTGGTAGGATCATCGAAGTAGCATCATCATTGAACAATTCCAATGATTTTTAATAGCATTGTCGGTCCTGGTTGTACGAGTAGATCAAGAGTAGCCGTTGAGGGAGACCTATAAAATTGGCGCAACAGAGAGGCCCTTTTGCTGCTGCTTCTTCAGATTGAAAAAAAAATAAAAAAGGCTTATGCTTGGCAGGCGATTGTGAGAACACAGTTTAATGGATTGCTCTAATGATGATGAAGGATAGATCTCTACATATCTGCGTTGCGTTTTGAGTTTATATGTGTGTGTATATGTTGATCCACCCTTTGTGGATTTGGGTCCAAGCCCATTTGAATTGGGGCAAAAATGAAAATAGATAATGTATAGATCAATAAAGATGGTTTTTCCATCTAGGCAGCATGCTGTGATTCCATCTAGGCAGATCAATCAAGTCAAAGTCAATTGGCAGCCCCCTTCAGGGAAGCTAACTCGGTTGCAGACTGGCTTGCGAAAGCTTCACTTAGGGGGTCATGCCCGTCAGATTGGGTTTGGAGACCTCCTGCCCTTTTGAGGATCTTATTGGAGAAGGATCTTTGCTCCACGTTTGATGATCATGGCTGATTTCTCTTTGTTGTTTCGGTTTTTGCTTGCTTTTCTTTTCTGTTGGACTCTTTTCTTGTATTTTTGTTTCATCGTAATATATTTCCTTTTCCCTTGGCAAAAAAAAAAAAATAAAGATGGTTTTTCCTCTATATATATTTTTGAATTTTAAATTTATATAACTGCTACACACGTAATATATGGGGGTGAGAGTCAGTTTTTCTGGGAGTGAAAAATATAACCCCCCGACTGAAATTCTCCAATGGCTCTCTCTACATTTTCTTCTCTTCTATGGTGTATTTGCTGTGCAATGTAATCGGCGTCCGTATCAGTACTCCGGTTCTCGTATGGGTATTCTGTGAGTCTACGGATTCCAGGTATGCCCAAAATCTTACAATATATATATATCATAGGGAGGAGGGGGGCAGGGAGAGCAGTGTGCGTGTCTCAATGCGTTTGTTGGTATATTCTGTGTTATCTGAAAAGAAAAGCATTGTTGCTTTTTATGGAAGGTAGGATTTACCCCTCCTATTTTAAATATAAAGACCTTGCATTATGAACGAGATCTTGTATTTAGGATGATGAGGGCATACAATAGATCATAAAAAAAGTTTTTCTCAGAAGTAAAATTGGAGTGCTTACTTCAAAATTTAGAAAAGCACCACTGTAAGCCACTCTCTATTGCCTTTATCAATCAACTGTATGAAACTAAAGCCCAAATGCAGAAACCCAACCCAAAATAAAATTGAAATTGAATAAAGCTCCTTCAAAATCGAAGAAAAGAGTACAAGATGAGAGAAACATTTTGCAGAAACGAAATACATATTATTATATAAAATCCCCAATTTAGATTTTCAATATAAATTTTTTATTTAATAAATCTTAAATTTTTTCAACAATTTAAACCAATTAAAATACTAACAGCACTCCCAATAATCCAAATAAATTATTTAATACCATTTTAATTGGTCAAACAATAGCACTTGTTGGGTCTGTTTCTAAAAAATCATTATAAAATAATAAAAATAACAAATCAAAAATTCATATCAATTAAAACTATCTATTAACATATATCTACATTCATATGGTCTTATATTATCAGAACTCAAAAATTGATACAAATTCTAAAAAAAGGATTTGTTTTATCCCTCAAATTACACTAGATAATCTAGAAGAACAATACCGAAATAGACTGCAAAGAATGAAACTTGAGTATAACATGGCAACGGAATTTGCTTACCAACACTCTAGAATTACTTTCACATAGGTTGAGATAAAATTCCTTTCATATACTTACTTCGAATTGCATACAATCATTTTTCAAAAGCTAATCCAAACAAACTTGAAGACACAAACGAAGTGGTAGAGATAAGACAAGTAGTAATATGACGCTCTCTGACTCTTTTAATAAAGATTTGGCTACCACATGATCTAAAGGAAAAAAATTACAACAAAGGACCCCATGTTTTCATTCTTTCCCATTTTCTCTCTTTTATTTTCTTTCTTTTATTTATCTTTTTCTTTATCATAAATTTCATTTATTTCATAATAACAAAATATATTTGAGTGAATCTATATTACTCAAATAAATATAGGATAATTTTCAATTATCATAAAATAAATATTCTTTAATGAGAAACTAATTAACCACTTTTACTAGATCCAACCCAATTGATATCAATCAAAACATCAAACAGATATCATGCATGAGATAAAATCAAAATTGTGGATAGTACAAATATGTTTTTTTTCTCTAAGCACACATATCTTTTTATTGGAGACCACATTATTCCAAATACTATTAGACATATACATGTCGCAACAAAGATTCCAATATTCGAGAGTGTAAATAGGGTGTTAGAGCAAGATATCTAAGGTCTTCCAACTTTAGAACAAGATAAGGTCTTCCACTTTTACTTTTACAATCCCAATTTCTCCATTCCAAACACGCCTATAGTGACATACATGAGTGTCCTTTGGGTTGGAAAAATTGAGTCTTGTTTGGAGGATATTCAAAAAGTCATTTGAAGTGTTGTTGCGCGTGTAAACTCAGCGTGATCATTGGGTAATAGATTTGTCATTAGCATGACTCATGAAGCCAATTCCATAATTTTTGTAAGTCATGTCTATCCATACACGGTTTAATTTTAGACTAGTTCAGTAAGTATTTTTTTTCATATATCTTTATTATAAAAAATTGAAAAAATTAATCTTTTAATCCTTCAACTTTTGCTCTAGTTGTAACTTAGTTCCTGAATTTTAACTCGGTGTAACTCAATTGCTATAGTTTTGACTCGGTTGTAACTTAATTCATGAACTTTGACTCACTGCAACTCAATCCCTTTAGTTTTAATCATTTTATAATTTAGTCACTATATTTTAAAAAATAAATCATATATATAATAGGCTAAAGTATACATTTAGTTTTTTAAATTTACATCAAATTTTAAAAGTGCATTTTAGGTCCTTTGACATTAATGTTGTTAGTTTTATTTAACAAAAAATGTTAATTCAATCACTATTTTGTAAATAAATGATGTCAAAATATACTTAAATATTGGTTATTTAATGTACTTATTTTTATATTTTAAAATTTAACCATATTTTATCAGCATTTAATAGCAAAATCAATATTTAAATTTGATAAGTCACCATTTTCGTTAAGTAAAATTAACGGTGTTAAGAATAAATGATTAAAAGTGTATTTTTTAAACTTAAATGACCAAAATGAAATTTGACTTAAATTTAAAGAATTAAACCTATATGTTAGCCTATATAATAAAAGTCTAGGGATTAAATTATAAAATAGTTAAAACTATAGGGATTGAGTTGCAGTAAGTTAAAGTTCAAGGATTGAATTATAATCGAGTCAAAACTATAGGAACTGAGTTGCCCCGAATCAAAATTTAGAGACTGAGTTACAACTAGGTCAAAAGTTGAGGGACCAAAAAATTAATTTTCTCTAAACTCTTAAACATAGGAATGTTAGTTATTATACCTATTATTGTATTTATGTAATAATTAGGGAAAATGGGCAAAAAAACCTTGGAAAATGTCTCATCAGGAACGTCACTCATTCTACAAGTGTTGAAATCATAGACAACATTATTAACATAGCATCTAGGCGAGAATTTATTCCTTAACGGGAATTTAATCATTTGATTTAAACTAAAATATTAAATTCTCTCAGTAATCTATGCACACATACAATAATTTATTTTTTCATATTTCAATTTAAATATAATTCAAGCAATTAAATAATTGCAAAATTTAATAATTAAAACAATTTTAACAATTGTATATCATGCAAAAATAAATTATTCAATAATGATATTCCACAATTTGATGAAATGAATCATGCATGCGAAATACTCAACAGATGAGCTCAAAACAATTTAATCAAATACTGAACTTATGATAATTAATAAAATTACTGAGCAATTAAAGGATAAAGATAGAGCTAAAACAACTTTATTTAATCCAAAATACTTTTTGGAATATTCTACAAAGTAGTCCAAATGAAAAATAACTTAATTGAACTCAATAGAAAACTTTTAGAATTGATTCAATAAGTAAATGGCTCATCACAAATATTTCTGAGTGCATTGAAATAACCATATATGCACTCTTGAATTGGAGTGTAATGAAAATTTAAAATTTCTCACGTTTTCATATATCTAAATATTATTTAAAAATTAATTTCAGCACATTTCACCCAAAGAAAATTTTTGTAGGCATTAAAATTGTGAAATAGCTAAATTTTAAATTTCCTTCATTTTAAATAATTGATAAATGATGCAGAAGGAAATTAAACTTCAAGAATTATGTAAAATAAATGGCAATGGCTAAATCACATTTATCTCCATATATATATATATTCTGAATATTAAAATAATATGACTTAAATATTTTTAGAACTAAAATAAATGTCCATAAATAAAATAAAATGGGTCCTAAATGAATAACTCAAAACCATATAGAGGCCCAAATACACAGCTCAGAGTAAATAAAACCCAAATGGGATTTCTTAAAACAATTGTCTATAAAAAAGTCCAAAACAAAGGTCCAAATTAATTTCCAAACAAGGTCCATGCGTTTTCTGAAAGAAAAACCTTTTTTTAAAAAAAGATCCATAAAAAAAAAAGGTGGCCCGAATGTGTTTTCAGAAAAGGAGGCAGTACTTAATAACACAAACAGACCATAAGCACTAGAGGACAAATCTGGCAAACAAATAAAATCAAGGTGTCCCAAACATGTTTTCAGTAAGGGGGACCCATGTGTTTCAGAAAAAAAGGCCTCTAAAATGTTTCTTAAATGGGCCGAATGATTTGGCCCACCATGTTAAAGAAAAGGGACTCTAAATTTTTTTAACTTGACCTAATACCACCGGGCCCAAAGCACGTCCATCCTTTCTTTACTGAGTTTCTGCCCATCCCCGCTAACTAGCGGACCCCTAGAACCTGACCCGCAACCCGCGACTTTACTTCCACGCAGCCGCCAGCGCTACTGTAGCCATCTTTACTGGTGACCACAAGTGACTTCTCCGGCGTTTTCTATTATCAGTTTTCGGTGATTTCTTCAGCAGTAAAAATGGAAAAAGCGATTTTCGACACAATCTTCTCAAAATCCAGAACACATTTTTGAAAATAAAACGAAATGGAGGCGGTGACTTTTACTGGTTGAATCTTGTTTACCAGTGAGTTCAATAGCGGTAAGCACAGACAATCAAGGAAAGATTCATATGGGCAGTGATTTTAAAAAAATATTGCTAGCAATTTCCAGATCCATGGATAAGTGTTTTGCGGTGTAGATGGCGGCATGAACAAAAATATAATGGCAGACTCTTTCGTCAGCATAAGGATAACTCAAAGTGGACAAAATCGTGTGTGTGTACACAGATAATACTCAAAAATAGGATTAAAATTACAAAATTTTCTATAGTCCCATCTTCTCTGATCTCCGGTTTCCCAAACGGAAGTTTTGATTTATTTGGAGGCAAATTTCGAAGCATCTTAAATTCACAATCATAAATTCAAAATAATATGTCACCTCCAATCCAAGTCTTTTGGTAACAAAATTGGCCAAATAAAAAGAATTGTTAAGTTTGTTGAAAGAATGCTAATTTGTTTTACCCAAAAGGGACAAGGGTTTAGACATTATAAAGCAAAAACAAAAAATAGTATAGTTGCATAAAATTAAATAAACAAAATGCAAATTAAATTTTACAGAAAAGTAGTTCATATGATAAAAATTGATAATTGATTAGGTAAATTGAACTACTTTATTGTCAATCTCGCCTCAGGCTATATACATGTGATAAATGAATTGTAATGAACAGAATTTCATTGACTAGAACTCACGGAATTTCATAAACGAAAGAGAGTCGATTAGAACAAACGTTAAAAAAAGTTGCATTATACTTCAATACGGGAGAGACTTGATGTTGTCCATCTTGAATCAGTCCCCCAGGCAACATAAATCCTGCTGTAAATGTAATCGTCGCAATTAAAATCACCGCTAAAGATAGGATTGATGTTTTTCTAGCTAAATCATCATCAACTAAATCATGGCTCTTCTATTGTTTCTTCTCTCTCAGGTTCTTATTATTCAGGACTCGTCATTCTAACCTTGTTCTAATAGTTTTCATCAATTCCTCTAATATTCTCCTCTGCACCATATAACATATAAGGTCGTAACATTTTTGTTGTTAACCAGAGAATACATAAGTTGCATTCACTATTTCCTATATAATCCACATAATTTCATAGAATTAAACCTAACCAAACTTGAGCAAAACCTACTAATAAAGGTATTGAGACGTTAGCTAAAACAATATGAAATCCCATAGTTCATCTTTTAACTTACCAAGCCTAAATATGGTAGTTTCACTACAAAAAAACATGAAATTAGCCACGGAATTTGCCACGGAATTACCGACGGAATTGTGGTTTCCGACGGAATTTCTGACGGAATTTGCCACGGAATGACTTTCCGACGGAATTCGTTCCGTCGGAAATTTCACCGTCACAAAATGTTTACCGACGGAATATTTCCGTGGCAAAGTTTGCCACGGAAATTCCGTCGGTAATTTACCACGGAAAATTTCCGTGGCAAACTTTGCCACGGAATTTCCGACGGAATATTCCGTCGGAAATTTTGCCACGGAATTTTCCGTGGCAAATTTTTTTTTAAATAAATAATAATGCCACGTGGCACCTCCGCCAGCCGCCACCTCACCCGGGCCCGTGCCACGTGGCACCTCCTGCAACTGCCACGTGTCACCACCTGATAAATTCTCACTTTTGCCTCCTCCAGGATTCGAACCCCCGACCTCCTGTGCACGCGCGTGATACCTTACCAGTTGAGCTGCGAGAACCTTGTATCTTCTAAACGCATATTTAAATATATATAATATTATACTACATATAACTTATTTATATATAATATTTATATGATTATTAATTTCATAATTTTTATTATTTTAAACAATATTAATTTTAATATAAAATTATTACAAATAAAATAAATATTATTTCTAATATTTTCATATTTAATATTGATTTTAATTAATATATTAATTAAGATTTAATATTAAATAAAAAAATAAGAATAATAAATAACAAATTTAAAATTGAAATTAATAATTAATTAATAAAATTATAATTAATTAATAATTAATTAAATAATAATTAAATTTGCCACGGAATTTGCCACGGAATTAGCCACAGAATACATTTCCGTGGCTAACTTTGCCACGGAAAATTTCCGTCGGAAATTGCCACGGAATATTTTTTCCGTGGCTAATTCCGTGGCAAATTTAGCCACGGAAATTTCCGTTGGAAATTCCGTTTGATGGATTTCCGACGGAATTAGCCATGGAAAAAATTCCGTGGCTAATTCCGTCGGAAATAGGATGTTTTTTAGTAGTGTTTCATTATATATATATATATAATATTGCTTTGCTTATAAAAGCTTGATCTCCATTTAAAGTGTGATAGCTGAAAATTCAGATCGAATTGGACAAACTAAATGCATGAATACTTTATGTAAGTTCAATGCAGAACTTATAAAGCACATGGTGATTGTTTTAAATTTTATCAATCTCTATTATAAGTACTTCTCCTATTTATGAGTGCCAATCGATATAGTTCATACCATGGAATTTAGGAACAGGGGATTCATGCATGCAAATGTTTGAAATATCAAAATAAATGCAATGAATGAATTCATATATTGTGTGTTTTCTTCTTTAATTTTTAGTGACAAGATAAATATTGTTTCTTGTTACCCGATAAGCTATACATGGAGGCACATCAGCAACATCGAACACAGTTTGGCCATATTTATTGCATGCCATTGCGTCCACTCTTGGCAATTTTGGTTCTAGAAGACAACGAGAACGATAGGGGTTCAGATTGGGAAAAACACGAGCAAGGAGGTGAAGGGGTGTGTTCCTATCATTGTACAGATTGCTTATTAGTGGTGCATCTTTCATAATCCGTTGCAGCCCAGAACGGAAAAAGATTGCTCCTTTTGTAGTGTAATTAAGAGCATTGGAGCCATTTTCATCCACCAATTCACAGCAATCTGGACAATATTTTAATATCTTTTCCATTTCTGATGAATTTCCATGAAGTGCTACAAAGTGAAGAGCCGTCCTTCCCTTATTATCTTTCATATAAGCCGTGCTTCTATCTTTGCTCACCAATAACTCTACCACATCTGAACTCGCAGCCATTGCCGCCAAGTGAAGGGGCACCCAACCAATCTCATATGCTTGTTTTGTTGTTGAGAAGTTTCTTGTCAACAACTTCGACGCTTTTACTATCATAGGTAAAAGAGCTATCAATACCTTAAAGTTTCTTTTAAATTGTTTTAATGATTTTATATGATTTGCTATTTCGTTCTTTCTTTAAAAACTTTTTTATAGGCAAGTCAATTAATTGTCATTATTGTTGTCATCTTTTTATGCCAAAATCAAACCTATATATATATATATATTAATGTATAAATAATAAAATGAAAAAAATCATACAATAGAATACGTACCTTTGTGACCATGAAGGACATCTGCATGTAAATCATTTCTACCATTTGGGCCATCATACTGTGGTGAATTACTACTATCCAATATTATGTCTACGATATTTCAATATTGTCTCTCAACAGCAATATAAAGTGGAGTTTCACCATCAGTATTTTTATCTAAATATGAGTGATCTGGTTCTTCCTTTATCAAGATATTTACAACTTTTGTGTGATCATAACAAGTTACTTCATGCAAGACTGTCATTCTTATCATTTATTGCTCTTATAAGTCTTTTCTTTGTTCCTGTTGATGTGGGAAAATTTAGTCCCACATTGCTTGTATATTCCACAAGGGGAAGTTTGGAAGACTATAAATATAGCTTCCCCCTTCACTTGTAAATCATCCCTTCAATAGCCAATCCTTCTAACACTATAAGGATTTATGCTACAAATATCTTTTCTTGTATTATTACTTATGCAATTATTTGAGTAATAATAATTGTAGATATTTGAGTATTCCTTTTTATTGTTGTCTTGCCTATTATTTATTAGCTGTTATTAGATATAGTAGTTGTAGCTTATTATATTATTAAATTACTTCTAGAAATTTATTTTCTAGATTTGTGATTTTTTAGTATAATCGGTTACGCTCTATAAGTTAGGTTTCCGCAACAGTTCCAACTTCATTAATATCTTCAGAAAGATCTTTAGCACAATCAATTAATTTTTTTCACTATTTTATGATGTCCATACCTTGCTGCTATATGAAGTAAGGTCTCATCCTTCACATTGGTCTTCTAAACAAGCAAAAGACACATGCTTAGAACGTCTTCCACAAATGTCTTCGATGCACTACACTATAGAAAAAATATTAAATTTCAGACGGAATTAGACAAGGAATTTTTTCTAATGAAATTCTTGACGGAAATTTTTCGTGGCAAAATTAACTACAGAAAATATTCAGTGGATATTTTTGACCGAATTTCTGACGAAATTTTCCGGTGGCTAATTCCATGGAAAATTTAATTATTATATAATTCTTATTAATTAATTATTATAATATAATTTTTTATTAATTAATTATTAATTCCTAATTTAAATTTCTTATTTATTTCATTATTATTTATTATTAAATTTTAATTAATATATTAATTAAAATGAATATTAAATATGAAAATATTAGAAATAATATTTATTTTATTTGTAATAATTTTATTTTAAAATCCATATTTTCTAAAATAATAAAAATTATGAAATTAATAATAATATAAATATATAAATATTATTGTCCAATCAATAATATATTATATATAAAATAAGATGAAAATATATAAAGTAATAAACACATAAATTAAAATTATCATTCAATTTATTTTAGTTTTTAATAATATTATGTATGTGTATATGTGTATATATTAAATATGTGTGTGTATAATTATAAATGTAAATAATTGATTATGCAGTAGAATTTTAAATATATATATATATATATTGAAATATGCGTTTAAAAGACATAAGGTCATCGCAGCTCAACTGGCAAGAGATCACGTGCATGCACAGGTGGTCAAGGGTTTGAATCCTGGAGGAGGCAAAATTCCGAATTTATTAAGTGGCGGCACGTGGCAGCTGGCGGAAGCAACACGTGACTAGGGCCTGGCTGTGAGATTGCGGCTTGTAAAGGTGACACGTGGCATTATATTTATTAAAAAAAGGAAATTTGCCACAGAATTTTTGACGGAATTTTATGTGGCAAAGGACGGAATATTCCGTCCGAAATTCCGTGGCAAACTTTGTAATGGAAATTTCCATGGCAAAATTTCCATCAGAAATTCCTTCAGTAATTTGCGATGGAATTAAAATTTCGTCGGTAACCAATTTGTGATAGTGAATTTAACGAAATTCTGTTGGTAATTCATTTCGTGGCAAATTCTGTGACAAACCAAAATTTCGTCGGTAATTCTGTGGTAAATTCCTTGCTAATTTTCATGTGTTTTTGTAATGTAGTGAGCATAGTTTGTGAAGTGTATATGAAGGATCGTTGTATTATTATTTGGTGCTAGTATGGACTCAATTTGCTCACTACCCTATCCTTTAAAGATATCGATATTGCCTCTCATCGCAGCATTGTAAAACTCAAGTTCCATGCCTGTGATCAGCCTAAAGAGTTTATGAAATCCATTGGAAAAGAAAACTTTAATTTTAGTTATGATTATCTGAGACCATTATTGTATCAAGATCTTCAGTTTTAGCAATACAAAAACTTGCCACAGATAACTATACTTTAAGGAAGAAGAATTGGATCCGCGACCCATAATTCATGAGATGCATTCATTACATAGTTTTATTTTGATAAACTATTGCAAAACATCTTATGAAAATAGTTAAAAACATATTTTTTCTATAAGAGCAAAACTACATCAAACCGAAAAATGAAGCAAAAAAATAACAATAGTTAAGTACTCGTGTGGGGGTAATATAAGTACCCCAAGAGTAGCCGCTGAGGGAGACCTATAAAATTGGCGAAACAGAAAGGCTCTTTTGCTGCTGCTTCTTCAGATAAAAAAAAAAAAAAAGGCTTAGGCTTGGCAGGTGATTGTGAGGACACAGCTTAATGGATTGCTTTAATGATGATGAAGTAGAGATCTCTACATATATGGATTAAGTTTTTAGTTTTTATATATATATATATATATATCAGAGAGGGAGAGGGAGAGGGAGAGCATGAGCAGTGTGTGTGTCTCAATGCGTTTGTTGCTAATTTCTGTGTAATTTGAAAAGAAAAGCATTGTTGCTTTTTTTTTTGGCTAAGCACGTATATCTTTTATTGGAGACCATTTTATTCCAGATCCTATTAGACAGATACATGTCACAACAGAGATTCCAATATTCAACCGTGTAATAAGGTGTTAGAGCAAGATATATAAGGTCTTCCAACTTTAGTACTAGATAAGGTCTTCCACTTTTACTTTTCCAATCCCAATTTCTCCATTCCAATCACGCCTATAGTGACATACCTGAGTGTCCTTTGGGTTGGAAAAATTGAGTCTTGTTTGGAGGATTGATTCAAAAAGTCATTTGAAGTGTTGTTGGGCGTGTACACCCAGCGTGATCATTGGGTTAATAGATTTGTCATTTTCATGAAGTCAATTCCATAATTTTTGTAAGTCATGTCTATCCATACAGGGTTCAATTTTAGACTAGTTCAATAAGTATTTTTGTTCCTATATCTTTATTATAAAATCTTAAACAAAGAAATGTTAGTTATTATACCTATTATTGTATTTATGTAATAATTAGGGAAAATGACAAAAAAAATGTTGGAAAATTAGATATCCTTGACAAAGGAAGAACTGATGGCAAAAAAGACAGGAAGAACTAGATCACTCATATTTTGGAAAAATATTGATGATAAAACTCTACTTTACATTGATGTTGAGAAACAATATATAGACAGTGGATACTAGAAACAACAATTTTTTTTTTAATAACGAAGGCCAAGTAGAAATGTAAATTACAAAACGATGAGAAAAACCAGCTAATTGAGGTCATCCCTCGAATAAGCAGTACATCCAGGGCGAGGATTTGGTAGGATCATCGAACTAGCATCTATTTGCTGTGCATCTTTTGCTAAATAATCAGCACAAATTATCCCGATACCATCGAAGGACTGAAACAAAATGATATAATAAAGTGATAGCCACTAGTTTCTTACGGTGAGAAGTCCAAACCAACAGACGTATCCTATATGATACGTTCCCTTCTCTCGTGGATGGCCTTTTCTTCCTATGGTCATAATTGTCAGGATATTGTAAGATGAGGCAGAGACGGTTTGTGTAAGTATAATTGGTCCACATCAGGCCCGTGAATGCCATCCATTCCAATCCAAGTCCACTTCACTGCCACTGACACATCGTACGTACGTACATACCACATACGAACCATACTTGGATGCAAGGCAGTTAAATGGAACAACCTATGGAAAGAACAAGGCATCGTATGCAATTCCGGACTTTTGTTTGACAATTTAATCTCTCTTTTAAAGAAAGCTTGAAATTTCACTCAACCTTATCATATGCCTTGTTGATATCCAATTTTAAGGCCGCTACTCAGTTTTTGTTTTCTTTTTATTTTTCAGATAATGGAAGGCCCCATGAGTAATTATCACATTGTCCTAAATCAGTCTACTAGCAATGAAACCCCTTTGATGTGGTGAGATTACCCTATTCATCAAGCCTCTTAATCTCAAAGTCCAGATTTTTGCAATGATTTTAAAAGTCACATTGCATAGATCAATTGTCCAAATAAAAAGAATTGTTAAGTTTGTTGAAAGAATGTTAATTATTTTTACCCAAAAGGGACGAGTTTAGAAATTATAAAGCAAAAACAAAAAAAATAGTGCAATTGCATAAAATTAAGGGTAAAGTAGCAAATATAACCCTGAACTTATTTCTCAGTTACATTTAGCATCCTAATCTTTTTTTTATGCAATTTTGACCCTCATATTTTTAATTTGGTACAATTTCATCCCTCCCTTAACTTGGTCAACTTTTAGCCAATTCTTTTAAGGAAAATTAATTTTTTAGTTCCCAACTTTTCACTTACTTATAATTTTGCCCCCATATTATTTTATGAAATTAAGCTAATAAAAAATGAGCTTCCAAGTCCTCTTAACAATTTTTCAAGAGGATTTCAGAAATTAAGTTTATTTATAATAATTCGTCTATTTAGAGTTATAAATGTCACACTTTTTTAGGGTTAGTTTAGGATTATAAGAATGAAAATTTTTCAATGTATCAGAATTTCATGAAAATAATAACTGTGGCTCAATTTTTCATGAGTATTTTAGAAATCCAATGAATATTTCAAAATTCATCCATTTCGGGTTAGAAAACTCACATTTTATTTTAGGGCTAATTTGGGATCAGAAAACCATGATTCATGATATTTTAAATAAACTTGATTTCTAAAATCCTCACGAAAAATTGAGTCATACAGGATGTTTCTATGCAATTATGAAATAGTGAAAAAATTTCATTCATCAAACTCCAAACAATCCATAAAATAAGATATGACCTTTCTGTCCCACATGGATGAATTTTGAAAATTTGATTTGATTTTTGGAATCCTTATAAAAAAACTGAGTAATAAAGGTTGTTTATATGAAATTCATATACAGTGAAAAATTTTCATTCTTTTGACCCTAGACTAGTCCTAAAAGAAGATGTGACATTTCTGACCGTAAATGGATAAACTATTGTAAATAAACTTAATTTCTGAAATCCTCATGAAAAATTGTTGAGGGAACTTGAAAACTCAGTTTTTATTAACTTAATTTGGCCAAATTATAAGTAAGTTAAGAGATGAGGACTAAAAATTAATTTTCCCTAAAAGAATTGGCTAAAAGTTAATGGAGTCAGAGGATGGATGAAATTGCACCAACTTAAAAACATGAGGCTCAAAATTGCACTAGAAAAAAAATATTAGGGTGCTAGATGTACCTGAGTAATAAGATCATGGTTATATTTGCTACTTTACTCTAAAATTAAATAAACAAAATGCAAATTAAATTTTATAGAACCGTAGTTCGTATGATAATAATTGATCATTGATTAACTAAATTGAACTACTTTATTGTCAATCTCGGCACAGATCGTATACATGAGATAAATGAAGTATGATAAATACAATTTCATTGACCAGAACTCACAAAGTGTGGGACAACTGAACATCTGTTACTCTTCTAAGCGAGTAATTATTACGAAAGCCTTCTTCATAAGCCCTTTGTTCCGTCCCCAAAACTATCATAACAACAAAGAAAAAGGACAAAACAATGAAAAGTGTGACAATACCAAAGCCTTTTGAAACACCTAGGACAGCATATATGCCCGTCCCAAATGCAATGATCATGAAATACAATGCGAACGTGGTTATATACCAACACGTATAAAGCCGCGATCCGTACACATCCTTGTCCCGTTTTCCAACAAATGCTGACATAAATAGAATAAGAACAGCAGACGTAGATAGAATAAACGAGAGAGAGTCGGTTAGAACAAACGTTATAAAAGCTGCATTATACTTCAATATGGGAGAGCCATGATGTTGTCCATCTTGAATCAGTCCCCCAGGCAACGTAAATCCTGCTGTGAATGTTACCGTTGCAATTAAAATCGCCACTACAGATAGGAGTGATGTTTTTCTAGCTAAATCATCAACAGCTAAATTATGGCTCTTCTCTTGTTTCTTCTGTCTAAAGTTCTTGTCCAGAACTCGTCCTCCTAACCTTGCTCCAGTAGCTTCCAATAATATTCTCCCCTGCACCATGTAATATATAAGGTCTTAACATTTTTGTCGTTAACCAGATTCAGAATAAATAAGTTGCATTCACTATTTCCGATAGGATCCACATAATTTCATAGAATTAAACCTAACGTAACTCGTGCAAGACCTATTAATAAAGGTATTGAGACGTTAGCTAAAACAATATGAAATCCCATAGCTCATCTCTAAATTTACCAAGCCTAAAAATAGTAGTTTCATTCCATATAAATACACGCGCGCGGGGGCGCACACACACATATTTATATAATGCATTGCTTATAAAAGCTTGATCTCCATTTAAAGTGTTATAGCTGAAAATTCAGATCGAATTGAACAAACTAAATGCATGGATATTCTCAATAACTTCAACTCACAACTTATATAGCACACGGTGATTGTTTTTAATTTTATCAATCTCTATTGTAAGTACCACTCTTATTTATCAGTGACAATCGATATAGTTCATACCATGGTATTTAGGAATAGGGGATTCATGCAAATGTTTGAAATATCAAAATAAATGCAGTGAATTAATTCATATATAGTGTGTTTTCTTCTTTAATTTTTAGTGACGAGATAAATATTGTTTCTTGTTACCCGATAAGCTAAATATGGGCACCCATCAGCAACAGCAACAGCAACATCGAATACAGTTTGGCCATATTTATTGCATGCCATTATGTCCACTCTTGGCAATTTTGGTTCCAGAAGACAATGAGAACGATAAGGGTTCAGATCGGGCGCAGCACGAGCAAGGAGGTGAAGGGGTGTGTTCCCATCATCATCTTTCTCATTGTACAGATTGCTTATTAGTGGTGCATCTTTCAGAATCTGTTGCAGCCCAGAACGAAAAACCGTTGCTCCTTTTGTAGTGTAATGAAGAGCATTGGAGCCATTTTCGTCCACCAATTCGCAGCAATCTGGACAATATTTTAATATCTTTTCCATTTCTGATGAACGTCCACGAAGTGCTGCAAAGTGAAGAGCCGTCCTTCCCTTATTATCTCTCATATAAGCCGTGCTTCTATCTTTGCTCACCAATAACTCTACCACTTCTGAACTCGCAGCCATTGCCGCCAAGTGAAGGGGCACCCAACCGATCTCATCTGCTTGTTTTGTTGCTGATAAGTTTCTTGTCAACAACTTCGACACTTTTTCTGTCATAGGTACCATCAAATTAAACACCGTCCATTTCATTTTGAAAAAAAACTATCATACCTCAAAGTTTCTTTTAAATTATTTCAATGATTTTATATCAGTTGTTATTTCGTTTTTTCTTTAAAAAATTACAGGAATTTCAGTTAATTGTCGTTGTTGTCGTCATCTTTTTATGCCGAAATCAAATCTTATATATATATATATTAAGGTATAAATAATAAAATGAAAAAAATCATACAATACAATACGAACCTTTGTCACCATGAAGGACAACAGCATGTAAGGCATTTCTACCATTGGGGCCATCATATTGTGGTGAACTACTACTATCCAGGATTTTGTCTACGATGTTCCAATATCGTCTCTCAACAGCAATATAAAGTGGAGTTTCATCATCAATATTTTTACCAAAATATGAGTGATCTGGTTCTTCCTTTATTAAGACATCCACAACTTTTATATAACTATAACGAGCTGCCTCATGCAACGCTGTGTCCTTCTTATCATTTATTGCTCTTAGAAATTTTTTCTCTGCTCCAACTTCATTAATATCTTTAGAGAGAACTTTAGCACGATCAATTAATTTCTTCACTATTTTATAATGTCCATACCTTGCTGCTATATGAAGTATGGTCTCATCCTTCGTATTGGTCTTCAAAACAAGCGAAGGACACATGCCTAGAACTTCTTCCACAAATGTCTCCGACGCACTGTGAGTATAGTTTGTGAAGTGTATATGAAGGATCGTATTTTTGTCTGGTGTTAGTATGGACTCAATTTGCTCACTCCTCTTTCCTTTAAAGGCATCGATGTTACCTCTCATCGCAGCATTGTAAAACTCAAGTTCCATGCCTGTGATCAACCTAAAGAGTTTATGAAATCCATTGGAAATGAAATCTTTTAATTATGATTATCTGAGACCATTATTGTATCAAGATCTTCAGTTTTAGCAAACAAAAGCTTGGCACAGATAACTATAATTTAAGGAAGAAGAATTGGACCCGTGACCTATTCATCAGATGCACTCATTACACAGTTTTATATATTTTGATAAACTAGTCCAAAACAACTTAATAAAATAAGTTAAAAACATATTTTTTCTATAAGAGAAAAACTACATCAAACCAAAAAATGAAGCGTAAAAAATAACGATAGTGACGTACTTGTGTGGAGGTAATATAAGTACCCCAAGAGTAGCCGTTGAGGGAGACCTGTATAATTGGCGGAACAGAAAGGCACTTTTGCTGCTGCTTCTTCAGATTTAAAAAAAAGAAAGGCTTACGTGTGGCAGGTTATTGTGAGGGTCTAATGATGATGAAGTAGAGATCTCTATATATATGCGTTAAGTTTTGAGTTTACACACACACACACACACACACACACACACACACACACACACACATCCGCGAGAGAGAGAGAGAGAGAGCATGAGCAGTGTGCGTGTCTCAATGCGTTTGTTGGTATTTTCTGTGTAATTTGAAAAGAAAAGCATTGTTGCTTTGTATAAACGATAGGATCCTCCCATTCTCAATATAAAGACCTTGCACTGTGAACGGGATCTTATATTTAAGATGATGAGAGCATACCATAGATCATAAATTTTTTTCCTCAGAAGTAAAATCAGAGTGCTTACTACAAATTTTAGAAAAGCACCGCGACAAGCCACTCTTCACTGCCTTTATCAGTCAACTATAAATAACTCCAAAAGCAGTTTTGAGCACGTAATATAAACAAATGTAACATCAAATAAATAAGATAGAACAGAGAACTCCATACACACATAGATCATCTACAAATCAAATGAAAAACAATTTCATTTTTTAAAAATATAAAAGTTAAATATCACTTTGCTTATTTATAGAGAGGAAAAAATATTATCATCTTGACACCGGATCCAAGGAATTATATTAATTATTTTTATGTATAAATAAATTATTATTGACATTTTAGTCTATTATTATCATTATTATTACTGCCTCGTTCTTTTTTTGGACGGAAATGTAAACTTCATTAAAGTAATTAACAGAAACAGAGCTTAATAGGGGGAAAAACCAAACAAAACAAAGCTTAGGAACTAAAGTTCAAATACAGAAACTCAACTCAAAATGAAATTGAATAAAGGCCCTTCAAAATCAAAGAAAAGTATACAGGAGGATGACAAAAGCTCCGATGAGAGAAACCTCTTGCAGAAAAGGAATACATATTATTATACAAAACCCCCAATTTAAAATTTAAATTTTCAACATAAAATTGTTATGTAATAAATCTTAAATTTTTTTAATAATCTAAATTGATTAAAACACTAATAACACTTCCAATAATTGAAATAAATTGTTTAATACCATTTTAATTGGTCAAACAATCCAGATAGCAATTATTAGGTTTATTTCTAAAGAATCATTATAAAATAATAAAACGATCAAATAAAAAATCCAAACCGATTAAAATTATCTATTAACATTCATCTATATTCCTATGATTTTATTTTATCAAAACTTAAAACTTAATACAAATTCTAAATAAAAAATTAGCTTCATCCCTCAAATAAATTACACTAAATAATGTAATAGAATAATTTTCATAAAAAGAGTTTAATAATTAAAGATAGTTTTACTTACCAAATTGGCCGTGAAGAATTAAACTTGCGTAACAAAGGCAGACGCAGCGAGAGAGAGAGAGAGAGAAGAAGCAGCGGGAGAGATAAGATAAGACACGTAATCTGACGCTCTCTCACTCTTTTAATAAAACTTTGGCTTAAATTACAACACAGACCCTAAGGAACAAATTACAATACAAGACCCCATATTTTTATTCTGTCCCATTTTCTCTATTTTATTTTCTTCCTTTTTATCTTTTTTTTTAATCATACATTTCATTTATGTTAGATATGATTAGTTTTGATGATGTCAAATATATAAGAGCAAAAAGTTTTTATAATGTTTATTGACTAACTACTATATTTAATATAAATTCCTTATGTAGTTTGGTCAATGAAAAGGAGAAAGGTTGTTTGAGTTGAATGATCTTATGAAATAAAATGGGAACATCAAGTTTGAAGCTTTTATACTTGAAATTGGAGGATGATGTTGATAAATAACTCAATTTGAAGTTTACATATATGTTATATAATCATACATTGAGTTACATATCATCTAACCTTCATTTGGATGCTCAAAATTGTTTCTGGAAGTCAAGACTTGAGTCCTGGATCATAAACTCGAGTTAAATGAGTGTTTGAAGTTTTATGAATCAAAACTTGAAGTGGAACTCGAGTTTGGAATCAAGTTTTGGG
>QFDD01000145.1:0-68713 GCA_006871305.1 Vachellia collinsii | reverse complement strand
GGAAGAAGAAATAAGTGAGATTTTGAGAAGCTTGTAGCCCATTTTGTGATGGTTGTGTTCATTGGTCGGAGTGAGCCAGTGAGGAATGAGAGATTTGGGGTTCCATTTATTTACTTCAGGATCAGGAGGAAAGAAATGAAGTGGCGGTTTGGTAAAGGTGAAGAAGGTAGATGGGCGTTATGATGTAATTTCCACGTTTTAAAATTGATAAAAAGGCATGAACTTGAGGTTGGGGTCTTGGGAATCGAAGAGCAGACCTTCTGAAAAGATATGCTAGTACCTTTACCACCAAAGCCAAATGCCAACTTTAACATTTTGCAATGGAAATTTATAATATTATAAGATATTTATATGGATAAAAAATAATATATATAAACGGGCGGGCACGGGCAGCCCGAGGCTTTGCCCGTAGCCCGTCCCGTTTATCACATTACCCCGCCCGTTTAAGCCCGCCCGTTACGGGCTGCTTTTTGGGCGGGCCCAAACGGGGAAATCTTCTACCGGGTCCGGGCGGGTCCACCGGGTTCCGGGTTGTTTGCTCAGCCCTAGTTACAGCTCGCACCATTTTTTTATAGTGAAATGGTTGCGACTCTCACTTCAGCATATGTGGAGAGCCAAAAGTCGAGAATCTTTAGCGTATCGTTAAAAATAAACAACAGAATTACTGTGTGATGTATTAAAAATGGAAAAAAAATAAGATGGTACATCGACCAGCAGAGTGACAACTTCAAATAGATTATTATCTCCGTTGATATAAAATATTCATGCCCCAAATGACTATAAGTAAAGTCGTGATATGACTCGTAAGGCATTGCAACATGCTGAAGATTCAGCAAGAGTACCCATGGGTCCTGAAAACAAATGTAAAGCAAATATACCAAGGACGAGACTTCCGACAAATAATCTTAATTAAGACTGAGCTTGATGGATTCTTATGTGTGGTAGGATTGGCCAACAAAAGTTTATCCAAGTGATAAACGATAATGGTTTATAAAATTGTAAATTCAAATCTCATTATTTATGTAAGAAGCAATTTAAAAAGCTATGAAACTTCACCTTTTGCAGTGTTATGCATATGTATATAGTAGGAAAAGCTGGATGGAACTTATAGATCAAATTAGATTGGACCGGGTTTATATGATCATGAAAAAATCATTGTGGCCTCTAAACTGGCCACCACAAGCTTGCAGGCCTGAAGAGCCATCCGTATTAAGGTTATTTAAGCTTTAATCTACTCTAGGCCTTATGGGAGACGACAAATTCATTAGCAACGAGTTAAGGGTGGGGTTGACTAACATGACAACGCAAGCATTCTTTGTAGCGAAGGAAGGAATATACAGTAAAGCCATACGATACAACTAATGAGGGGTGAATTGAGATAAAAAAAAAATGTCATTTTTCAGTTGACGAAAAAAAAATCGATTTAACAAATATACAGGATATTGTAAGTGAATGGCATAATTTATGATAAAGAAATTTTAATTATTCAAGAAAGTTGATAACCAGTCAGCGAAATGGGTGAAATGGCCAGCACACGAGTTAGTGGAATGAGGAGGAGTCGAATAATTATAGATTAGGTCACTGGAAAATATCACTTCTTCGACCTAACTACAGCGATAGCAATGATGTAAATCCTTGCCCACTTTAAACGATATGGAATGAGCAAGTTGTTACTGGGTTTTGTAAAAATATACTAGGAATATGCAGATTGCTTGTATAAAAGTAAAAAAAAAAAAAAACTATTTATCATGTCGTCACATAAATGTTTTTAGATGGATTGAGATAAAATTTCATTCATACAGTTATCTTGTAGATTATAAATTACATTAAAAAAGTAACTTACACGTCTAATCTAAATAAACCTAAAAGTTTACAGAAAAAAGGTATAGGATTAGCTTGAGATTCCAAAAAATGAATGTAATGACTACAAAACTTCACACTAAATTAGTAACATAGTAAAAAATTTTAGTGTATGAAATGATAAGGTTATCACAATGTTCACTTGTTATCAAAATACTTTGATAATCGTTGGCCACAAAAAAAAACTTCCATAATCACATTATTTTGATATCTCATGACAATTCTTAGAAGACAGAGTTAATAGGGAGCGACTTGGACATTTTTAAACAATACAATGATTGAATCGAAAATCATTGCAAATTAAAATTTGCAAATAATTATCGAAAAATTAATCATCTCTTTGAAATTTTAACTTAATTGTAATTTGGTCTTTAAAATTTAACTTGCTACAACTTAGTTGTTCATATTTCTTGCATTTATTGTATTCATCCTTCCTATGAAAAAAATGGTCATAAATCATCTACTTCATGTTAGCTTTGATTAACACCGTGAAGAGATGATTATTTAGCATATAATTATAATTCCTTTAAATATATAAATAATGGTAGAAAAATACATAGCTATAACTGGGAGGAGGAAGGGTGGAGAACCATCTCTTTTTTTAACAATACTATAATTCATTAATTCAAAAGTGCACTATAATCTACATACAAGACAAGATTAAGACACATTGTTCGCCATACCCTTTTCGATGATTAGGAGGCAGCTGATCAAAGGCACAAAAAATATCAACTAAGATGTGGACATCTTTGGCAAATCGTCGGCCTCTATTGTTACCATTGCTTTGTACATAATTAATCTTAATTTGCCACAGTCTACAAGGGAGAAGCCCCACTTACTCCTTTGTATATAATTAAGCCTACTTTGTCTGCTGCGAGTTCCTTTGATTTTTTTAATAATACTGAAATTCATAACTTCATAAAAAGCATACATGAAAAAGAAAGAAAAAAACCTAGCCTTCATCAACCTCCACCTTCCAAAAGGAAAACGGTGGTTGATCATGGAGATAAAGGTTGCCTTCTAAGTTTTGAGTCATTTTGGCAAAATGATCAACTAGAATATGGCTGCATAAAGACATAGTTGGACCGAATTAATCATCAACCCAATGTATAGTCTGAAAAAAAGTTGAGTTGGACTTTTCGACCCGTGGACAGGTCCGATCCAATTCAACTCGGTATCAATACTGGGTTGGACTTGATCCACCGGGTTATTGAATCAGTCATGTGGTCTCTCTCTCTATTTCTCTGTTTTTTTTTCAAAAAGTTGATGAATAATATGAAAAAAAGGCAAAAGTGATTGAAAAATAAAATAAAATAATTAGAAAGAATTTAAAAAACAAATAAAATTATATTAAAAATTAATATACATTATAAAAAAAATTAAATTAATATATTATCACCGGGTTGGATTGGACCATATGGTCTGATTACCATGCCCGAAGTCCAGCCCAACCCGGTGGTCGATTAGACTCGATCTGGTCCAATTTAGAACCATGTCAATTTTTTCGAACTAAATTTCTCTTCGGGCAAGACCGGGTTCTGGCGGGAGGGTTACCGGGTCTAATGTGCAGCCCTAAACTAGAGTACTCCTATCTCTAGTAATGGGATTAAGCCTAATAGTTCAACTCAGAAATTAAAAAACGAACTTCATCCACAATATTTTTAAAATGATGAGATATTTCACAGTCTCTGAATACTAAATTAAAAACCTTAACACAATCGGTCTTTATCTCGATATTGTTGTAATCAATATTCCAACGTAAGTGCATGCCTGGAGTCATAGCAATAATCATTGTGATAGCTAGAGGAACAACAATCAATTTATAAATATAGCCATGTATCCACTGGTCATCCTCTCTCCGGACGACATCACCACAATCGCTTTGTCCCAAACTTAAAACTAATCCATCAACCTCCACTTTGAGAAATCATGTTTCTTAAGTGTTGGTCATCGGTTGAACTACTTGGCAACCCGTATAAAAATGGCATTGAGATCGCAAATATTGATCCCAACAATCATGAAAGAAAGTAGAGTGAGCATTACTACCCACAATATCATTCCCTTCTTCAAAGAACTTTTTGCACCCATCAACCTAGATATCCCAGCAAATATATTCAAATAAGGTAGATTGTTCGAGTTTTTTTAGTAAAGCCTTTACTTGCTTCAGACTTGAAGTTCCATTCAGCCAATCCACCCTATGAAGAAATGAAAATCTCTCAAATGCCAGGCTTAATTACCGAAATCCATCTCTCCCTTGCACTAATGCAATCCTAAAACAAGTGCATCGAGTCTTCATTCCGGTTGCACCAGGTCCTTTGAATTTTAGGGACTAAATAATTAATTTTCTCAATAATCTATTTTTCAAAGGAAAAAACGGAGCACCCGAGACATGGCCCACCTGATCAAACAAACAACTGACCAACGTAAAACCCTAACCTGGAAGAGTACTAAAACGCAAGTATCAATGTATCATCGTTGTTCTGTTCGGCGCTGGTTCGCGCGGCTCTGGGATTTGTAGGAGTTGCCTACAGTTTCAGCTTCAACCATGGGTAAGACACAACATGATGCCACCAGGGTCAGCGAGCCAGTAGCCGTGGAAGCCCCAAACTACTGGGCAGTCAAGGCAGAGAAGAAGAAAAGGAAGAAAGATAAGGAAAACAAAGATAGTCCCAAAAGAAAGCTCGAGGAAGTTGAGGTCCAGGACAGCACAGAACCGAAAACGAAGAAGAGTAAGAAGTTGAAAAAAAGCGAGGAGGAAACCTTAGCCGTCAAAACAAATCACACCGAGAACGGTGTAGAGGATGAGTCGGTGAGAGATGGGCATGTTGTGGTTACCGGAAAGAATATTAAAGGTGAGATGTATGCGCCCACAAAGACTTTTTCCTCATCAGGGCTTCCAAAGGAAGTCTTGGAGTGCTGCAAAAGTTTTGAAAAACCGTCACCTATTCAGTCCCGAGCGTGGCCTTTCTTGTTGAATTCTCGTGATTTGATCGGCATTGCAGCTACTGGGTCAGGTATCGGTCTTAGCTTTTTGTGTTGGAAGATGAACGTGTGACTTAGTCTAGTTGTGCTTCTAACTTCGATCTCTGCAATCAGGAAAAACATTAGCTTTTGGAATACCGGCTATGATGCATGTTTTGAGCAAGCGCAAGGGTAAAGCGTCAAAGGGTCGGAATCCTCTTTGCCTCGTGCTCTCTCCCACAAGGGAGCTGGCTCAACAAGTACGTATATGTTAATTTACAGGTTATTATCTGACATTTCTTCAATCTCTTCATGCGGAACTGGAACATTTAGGGGGGGTTCTTTCTACAAGGAGCCAAATATGAAGGCAGAGAGATAATAGCTAGTATAAATAATTAAATGAAAATGAAATTTTGCGATAAAGCCTCAGTGTCATATTGGTGTTATACTTCTCTAATGGGAGCGCTTATGATTTAAACAGAAAAGTGATTGTCCTTACTGAAGGGCTGACTTGGAACTTAGCGCATGTTTGAGAGTTTACGATGGAACGGAACGGAAGGGTCACTAGTGGGATGGAATGGATTGCTCCATTGGCTGGGAGTTTATTGGGAGAAGGAATGACTTCATTTGACCACTAGTTGATAATTATTATAAAATTAATGGAACGAAATTAATTATAATTATGTTTTTCCAATCTCAGAGTATGATGAGGAAGAAGAGGGGGAAGGGGTGTTAAGAGTGGAGACAATTTTGTGATAGTATTATTTGTTTCAAGCCATTCCAGCCTTGACCCCCCAATCCGAGGGTCATTAAAAAGTGGGGTTAGGATGGCTTGAGTGGCCATTTCATCCTTAAAAAACTCCCAAGCACTCACTACCTTAGAAACTTGCTATTGGATGGACCTACAGCTTAATTTTCCCTTTTAAACTCCATACTCTGCAATTTTCCCCTAATTTTTCCATTCTACAAGACCTTCACTTCCTACTTCTGTGGGTTTGATTCACTGAAAGAGTGGGAAAATATTTAGCTGACAGTTTCCTTTAACTTTTTACAGATTTCAGATGTCATGTGTGATGCTGGGACGTCTTGTGGTGTGGAATCTATTTGTTTGTATGGTGGAACCTCCAAAGGGCCACAGATATCTTCATTAAAATCTGGCGTTGTAAGTTGTTCAGATCTTCCCTTTTCTTTGAATAGATTGCATGTTGGTGCCACTTGTAGAGTTGCAGTCACACGGCCTTTTGCCTTATCTATATATATCATGTTTCCATATATGGTATGGTGACTATTTTTTATTGACATGCTGATGTTGAACCAAATGCAAGGAATAGAAAAAGAGAGGGGGGGGAGAAGGAAAATGATGGCGATATAGAAGAAAAAGGGTCAGGGGAGATGTAAAGAGAAATTGAGAGGGGAGGAGAAAGGGGGTGAGGAGAGAAGGATAATGAGCCAAGAGAATTTTATTGAAAGAATACAATTGTTTTTTATTATCATATTTAGTAAGCAAGCATTTCATGGATATGAAATGTCCGTAATTGTTGGTTGTCATGACTTATGCACAAATGATGGCATCAATGCTTTTAGGCATCTTGGATGCCACCATCATTTGGGATACCAAAGTTTCAAACATAGGCCTCATTGATACCAAGAAATATCTGAGATACTAAGTTGGGGAAGACAGGGTACGAGCTTGTTTGGGAATCAATTCCCAAAATCACTTTCACGCAAGCCGAGATAAAACTCTCTCACATACTTACCTCGGATTCTGTGAAACCAAGGTTTGAAACCTAGGTTTTGTTACTTCCCAAACAAGCCCTACAATTTGGCCTACATTACACTTATCATACTCAAATTTCGGAAACAAATTCTTTTTAATTAATCATTGATTATTGGTGCCTCTTACAGGACATTGTCATTGGAACTCCTGGTCGTATAAAGGATCTGATTGAAATGGGTGTTTGTTCTTTGAAAGAGGTTTCATTTGTGGTAAGTATTTCTGAAAAAAAGTCGGTGATCAGTTATCCTTTCTTAATGATTTTGTTGATAGTAAATAAAAAATTTGTTCTTAAATGACTTATTTTCTTTAGGTACGTGTCAAATTTAGTGGATTTTGGATTTACTTGTCATATACTTCTCATGAAATTTTGGTGGATCTGGATACACTTAGCTCATCGGGGTTGGGCCATCTGATTATGTATTATGTTGGTAGCGTCATGCATAAATATCTATATAGTAGCATGTATGTTGTCACTTAAATAAATATTTATCTAAGTTAACTTTGTGTAAATCTTGAGTGTCTCTTCTACCCTTTTCTTAATACTATTTTCCAAGGGGTTGGGGCGTGTGGGGGCAGATGGTTAGTGAATTAATAATATCTTGTTTATTGATGGAATTAGGCTCTGCTACTGTTGTGGCCTCTCCCCTTGTTTCATTTTAAATAGATGCTAGATCTGCTTTTAATTGGATGTGTACTGTCTCATCTTTATAGCAAGGAACTAGATGGTCTGAAAATGAGTTATATGTATTGAGTGTCTTGCAAATATAATAATTTATTTTTCCTAGGTGCTTGATGAAGCAGATCGAATGCTTGACATGGGATTTGAACAAGTAGTTCGCTCCATACTGGGTCAGACTTGTTCTGGTATGAGATATTTTATCAATTACAGCTTCTCTTTTCTACTCATAACTTACATTTTATTCATTTATTAATTATTGATTTTCTTTTACAAGATCTTACAATATTTTAACTTCTCTAACAAAAAAGATTATGATCTGCTGCAGTTCGTCAAATGGTTATGTTTAGTGCTACATGGCCTCTACCAGTCCATAACTTAGCTCAAGAGTTTATGGATCCTAACCCTGTGAAAGTATGTATCTTTATTTTCAATGGTCTTCAAGCTTTCATTTTTATAGAATTTTGAAGTTAACAAAACTTGTGACAGGTTGTCATAGGATCAGAAGACTTAGCTGCCAATCATGATGTTATGCAGATAGTTGAGGTGAAGATTACTACGAATCGCTAACTTTCCTAGTTTTTCTATGTATACATTTAGTATATAATTAGTTGTTTGTATTTTTTTTTTTTTTACTTAAATAGGTCTTGGATGACCGTTCACGTGATAAACGCCTGGTTGCTTTGCTAGAAAAGTACCACAAATCTCAGAGGTATTTACTTCCAACTGTTTCTTTATGTTGAAAAAAATGGCCATTGCCGTTAAGGAATTGGCTTGTTGCGTGAGTCATGGGTTTAGAAGCACTTGCTGCATGATTGTAGTCCTGTAGCATGAAATGATTATGACATTGCAAAACATAATTAATCCTTTTAAATGTTTGTTTCTACCTTATGTTCCTTACAGTTTGTACCTTTTATCAGGAACAGAGTATTGGTTTTTGTCTTGTATAAATTGGAAGCAACACGAGTTGAAAAGATGCTTCATCAAGGGTGAGTCTCTATCATTGCTTCCCCCCCCCCTCCAAAAAGAATTTTAACTTAGGAGTTAAGATGTTTTGGATGGCAACTATAGAAGGTGCTCATGTTCTATTAAATAACATCCCAGGGGTTGGAAGGTTGTCTCTATACATGGGGACAAAGCGCAATATGAACGTACAAAGGCGCTATCATTATTCAAGAATGGAAGCTGTCCTTTGATGGTATGCTGCTTCACATCATTTTTAGTTTTACCACTTCTTTTACACAAAAGTTTAATCAGACATAATTTTGTTATAAGTTTATCATTCTGGTACTTTTCTTCAATTGATTATCCATTGTCATATGGACATTTATTTGATGTCATAATTTGATTGGCAGATTGCTACTGATGTGGCTGCGCGGGGATTGGATATTCCAGATGTTGAAGTTGTGATCAACTACAGTTTTCCTCTAACTACAGAAGATTATGTTCATAGAATTGGGAGGACAGGACGAGCTGGGAAGAAAGGGGTTTCCCATACGTTTTTCACACAGCAGAATAAGGTGGGATTTCAATTTCTTCTAGATATTTGAATTTTCTTATTCTCCCTTTATTTCATATAATTTGCATTTTTCCCCCTTGCGAAACCATGCTTTTGGCGGTAAATATTTCAGGGACTTGCCGGGGAGCTAGTGAATGTTTTAAGAGAAGCAAATCAAATTGTGCCTGATGATCTCTTGAAGTTTGGCACGCATGTAAAGAAAAAGGTGAATTTTCTTTGGAAGATGGTAGTTAATGATCAATAGTTACTTGTATTGATGATAACTGAGGGTTCTGGAACTTAAATTCTTTCCTAGGATTATAAAAATAAGTTAACATTGATATTTCTCAAAGGTTAGTCCTCCATACTTACAACTTGATTTTCTTGATATTATAAACATGCCATAACATGCCATTCTATGATTATATCAGGAGTCCAAGCTGTACGGAGCTCACTTCAAGGAGATTTCTGCTGATGCTCCGAAGTCAAAGAAGATAACATTTGACGACTCTGACGAAGATTAAATGTGCTGGCGATTTGTTTTTTTGGTTAGGTAAATCCAATTATTTATTCATGCAAAAGCAAAGAAGAAAACATTTAGTGATCGATAATAGAGGGTAGGATGATAATTTTGTATTGACGCCTAATATTCTTAGCATTTATGTATTTTTCAGCTCATATTTTTTAAAAACTGAGGTTTTTTTAATCAAATTCCTCAGTTTTATTTCATCCCCTTGTGAAGGCGCTATGCAATCACTGTGTAAGTTTCAAAATTTGACCTATGTGGGACTCCTTTGTGTAATATATGTTGGTTTTTCTTTGTTAATGCCCTTGATATTTAATGCATATCTATCAATTCAGAATGTGTGATTGGGCTCTTAATGAGTTTAAATTCTAGATTATGCGTAAGAATTGCCTACCAATCATAGTTTTTTTCCACTTGGAAATTTTAGATAAACTTTTTTTTTAAAGAAAAAAAATGTAGGCAGCGTTATTGTCAATATTTTGTCCTAGAACATGTTGATAGAATAAGAATAAATACTACCTCGGTCTTAATATAAGAAGATGATTTTTTAAGAAATTAAAAAAAATTAAATAAATTATTTAATTATAAGATATATTTTAGAATACTCATGTATAATTAGATTATGTTAATTTACTAGTCAGTCAAAGTAATTAGAAAAGAAATGATAAATAAATTGAGAAGTTTTCTTAATTTTTTCAAAAAAAAAATCATCTGATTTTTATATTAAATTGTGTAATTGAAATAATACTTAAAAACCCAATGGAATTGCAGCATGGTAGCTGATGTAAGGGTATATGAGACTTTTCAGCCTGATTCCTCAGTTCTCTCTATGGAATTCTGGGGTAAATAGTGGTTGATATATGGGCTTACGAGACATTCAGCCTGATTCCTCAGTTCTCTAGATGGAAATCTAGGGTATACAGTCGCTGATGTAAGGGCATATCAGACTTTTCGGCCTGATTCCTCTGTTCCCTCGATGGAATCCTGAGGTTTAGTGTGATGGAAAGGAATGGTATGGTATGTACTAATACTATGTAGCAACCGCAGCGCTCCACATCCCAGTTAACCAAACACAACACGATTTAGTCTAATCCATCCTGACGATTTTTTTATTTTAAATTTAAAAGGTAGTCGTAATATCTAAGAAACGGGAGGAATCAAACTCACTGCTTGATATCACAAAAGGCACATCTTATACTATTAAACCAAAAACTCTTTAAACAATCCTAACAAATTTTTTTGGTGTTGGAAAATAAATACATGTCAATGTGAGGAATATCTTTTACTCAAAATCCTTTATTCCGATATGATTTAAAAATTGAAAGGTTCACATAATCCAATCCATGTCTGCATAAAAGTTATCATTCACATTAGTTCCGTAAATTGCATCTACACATGTTTTCACATTCCAAGTTACAATATGTTGATATTGACATAACTGGTTGGAACCACTTGTGTTGATGATAATGTAATTAATTGTGGATCCAAATACTTAAGTTGTCACACTTCACCAATATTCCCTTCACTGGGGACCAGGGTAGCGACAAGGATTAACTACTGGGGGAAGTCGACTGCCTACTGCCTACTGCCTACTGCCATCACCATCCTTATTGGGTTCAGCATTGGCTTCCCACAGAACCCCCCCCCCAAAAAAAAAAAAAAACACTTCACTCCCCAATTCAAACACTATATGTAAACCAAATTAACTCACCTGGCTATTATTCAACTTTTTTCCTTGGGTAGATATATCTTTATGTAAGAGGCAAATGAAAATTTGAACATTCACTCATCATGCTAACTTGTTCTAGTAAAACCTTATTGGTACTTATTATGTAACTCGAAAGTTTGAAACATCAACTCAGAAAATAAAGGAGGAGGGAGAGAAAGCATACCCAGTTTTATTCATATTGATCAATATGCACCACACGAGAGAAATGAAGAGAGAATGAGATATGATTGGATAACTCAATAGCTAGTGTAAAAAACAAGTGAGTAAAGAGCACACTATTCTGAACAATTCTTTATTGCCCTTCATTTCACCATAAGGAAATTAAATGCTGATCAATTTTCTATTTAATAATGTTTCCTTTTCCCTAATTCCTCATAAGAATTAATGTTCATTCATTCTCTAATTAATCAAGTTTTCTGTTTCTCTAATCAAATAGACCGGCTCATTAAAGAATTCCCTAATTATTGTCTCATAAGTTTTTTTTTGTATCAAAAAAAAAAAGGTGGACCTGGGCCCAGAGTCTAACAGTAGTGTGGCCCACTGTAGTTATTGTTATGGAAGAAGACGGCCGGGCTGGGACCAAACAAGATCATCAAGGTTCATGCAACCAATGAGCATTAGCTGTAGGGCAGGACGATGTTGGCCAGGTCATCAAGTTGAGAGAGGCTTTGATAGTGAAAAGTTGGGAATCACCGGTAAGACAACTTGTTTCTTTTAATATTATGGATCGCCACAGTTGAATTTATGAATGCATCAGCTGTGACGCTTATATATATATATATATATATATGTGACCTTTGGAAGCGGCTGGTGGTGGGTCAGTTCCAAACACCCAAACTTCAATTTGATCAAGTTTTCTTAATCATGCTAAGAATGACCAAACATGTCCTCACTGATCACGGAAACACACACACACAAACACACACACACAGATCTATTAGTTAGACAAGAGAGAGAACTTCACATGATATGTGAATACAATGACTCATAGTTGACCTATACTGTATCATCATTTCTCACAATCACACATTCTAAAGCACAAAGCTACTCCCATACATGGCAAATATAGGACGTCTTCTATGAGAAATTCAAAGTTCATAAGATAAATCATTATGTGGGTTATTGATATTTCCCCCCAAATATCATCCCCGTTATGAGAGAATTTGAAATTTAATATAATATTTTTCTATACTCTAAATTTCATATCGCCTATTTCAACTAGTATGATAAGATTTTGTTGTTATTGTTGTTGTTTAATTTCATTATACTCTAAGATATATGTAAGGTTGAAAAAAGATTTTATTATCAGATAAAATTAACTAGTTAATCACCTTTTTTTTTAGTTCCGATGAGATAGTTACATGTGATCTGTAACATTAACAGGAGGAGGTGAAAACTATTTGATTGGGGGCGTTTCTAAAAGAAATGCTGCATGACTGCCACGCTCTGGGTAAGGCGCGTGAATGGATGCTTGTGTCATGGACGGTGGAATTGCACCAATCGGGGGCTCTCCCTCTCCGCCTGTCTTTCTCCCTTGTCCGATACTTCTCCGATCCTATCCCCTCCATCTCACTTCTTCTCTCATGCACATTATCAAACCGAAACATGCCAACTTTTATAAAACTAAATCCACCAAAATACTAAATAATTACTCCCACTTGCTTTCGCATTAGTGGATATTAAATCACGCCGAATATTCAATAATTTAGCTCAAAATAATATCTAGCATCTTTATAGCATGTCATACCATTAAACTGCATGGTGGATCGAGCTCATAACAACACCTTAATACTATTTGTAAATATTCAAAACATCAAATTGTATAGCAATTTTGAGAATTATAAATAGAAGAGCATGGGGTGAATCGTATTGTTAATGCGAATACCAAAAAGTGTATATATTAATTTATTGTTCTAATTAGATGTCCGCTCTTAGTTCTTACTTATTATATAGACGAGTATGAGAAATAAATTATGGCTCTGCTGTCGTTGATTTTTTTAATAAAAAATATTCCATGCATTACCCTCGCCTTCGTCCTTTTCTCTGTCATTCACAGTGTTTTAATATTCGTTAACAGGCACGATCGTTCTACAACCCACACAAGACACACAAATCTCACTCAGCAAACCAAACTCCTCACGCCAATTCCAGTAAACAAACCTCCTAGCTCCCCCCCCCCCCGGGCGGGGTTTCAGAGAAACCAAGACTAATCAGGGTAACAGCAAAAGGGTAAAAAAGACGACCCCTTTTTTTGTGGGTATTTTGAGTTCGAAACAATGGTGGGTATATTCTCAAGGTTTTCTATCGGAAAAAGCATTCACCGACGCACGCAAAGCGCCCTCGTAAGAATTTCTCTCCCTCCCCCATATTTTCCTGCTAATTCCATGAATAGTTTGTTTCATTCAGTAACGTGTAAAAATAAGCATTCTTTTTACTACTATAATTCGTTGAACAAATTCGGAAGAGTCTGCTGTTCACCCCCTGTTTGACTTTACGTCAGTAGAATTTACAGCGTTTTGCCAGTGTTCAATACTAAAGAACACGATATTAGTATGCTACTGTTGTACAAATGGATGAGTTTTAGCTAAAGTGGTTTGTTCTGATCGTTTGACTTGCTTGTACTGTACTGGGTCCAAAGTTTTCATGACGCATTTTTACCGATGCTTTTGAATGATTTTTATGAAAGGAGTGATTATTTTATTATTATATACAAAATCATCTCATCGTTTACGTTATTTTAGACATTTGAATTTTTTTTTTTGCCAACTTTAGACATTTGAATTTAGTTATATAGCTTTAGCTGTATGGTTTATACTGTGCAGGATCAGAGGGAAATGTTACCTCCAATTTCAGAGGTTGCCATTTCTACAGGTTCAGTCACTGCAGGTTCTCATGGGATTGAAGTAGCGGTTGAGTTCAAGCCTGTTGAACACCCAATTGAGCCTCTTGACAATGATAGACCAATTCAGTGCCCATTGCCAGAACCATCAATTCTTCATGTAAGATGAATATCCTTAATTTGTTTTGTTCATGATGTTCTTTTCTTCACAAAAGCACTTACCTACCTGAATTATTAAGTTAAATCCGACAAACTAAGTTATTGAAATACTGTTACTGTATTATTGGACTTGGTCCATCAAGACATGTAAACTGGCTAATCTGATTCTGGAGCTGGACCAGGAGTTGCATCTCTGGGATGCTCCTCCAGTTAGTCTGATTACATGCTTGATGCTGATGTTCTTGGGATACCTGGAGTGTAACTTTTCAATTCAAACATTTTGTAGTCTGTCATGAGTTCCAGTTCAAGAGAACTACCTTGAATGAGAAGCCTTATAAGGCCTTGATTCTCCAACCCCAACAACTAGTTTTTAGGGTGTTGTTTTTCCAAGAACTTGTGTTTGTTATATAGTCACACAGACCCTGTACGCAATAGTTTTCTGTTGTCTATGTGCTCAGGACCCCTCCATTTAACAAAAACACATTGTTGAATGAAGCCGGATCTTGAAATTTTTACATATCTATATACAATTCATTTGAGAACCTATCTAATTTTTATTGAAACCTCTAACGCTATTTTGAGGCTGAACTGTTAAGATTTTACCATTTGGAATTTTGAAATCTGGATGCTTATTGTTTAGGATGGAAGAATATGGAAAGAGAGAGCATCAGTAACGTCCATGATGAGAAGAGCTGACTTGCCAGTTATGAAGGAAGGGGTAGCCCTAGAATCTGATATTGCATCAGGGACAAAGTTACGGACTTCTCATCCTAAAAGGACGATTCTACCGTCCATGAGTGCCCCTGAACATGATATTTTGAAACTTCTTGACGAGTGTAATGCTTCCGAGATCTAGAGCCTGGTACAATTTCTGTTGTGAAATGTCGTTGTTCTGAATTTCAGCCAACAACATGTGTATTTGCAGAAACATACGGAGCTTTGAGGAGGCCATTGATCAGAAACTTCTTTTACTTTCAAGTATTGTAAATAGGATTGATCCAACTTCTATTTGCGCTTTTAGCAGTATCTATATTCTTGATGCATAATAGAAAGCCTAGTTGTGACTAATGAAGAGTGAAATTTATCCAACTGTTTTGAGCCATCATGCATGTTACTTATTACACATCACTTGTACCTGTCACTGAGTAATAAGAAAACCCGTTTGTGTCAATGAAGATATACTGTGTTAACTATCATATTATTGTTTATATTCAATTAGCACTTGTTCATTCTTCCCCTAATTCCCGAGAAGAGCCTTTGAAGATCAGTAGGGGACAAAACTTATGTTAAATTGTTTATATCTGTTAAGTCAAATTATCCAATTATTTTTCTTCTGTTAGTTGTTGAAATGCGTATTTGCACGTGGAAATACACCTATGAACTTAACGTAATAGATATAAGTAGTTTGGCTCAAATTTCGTCCATCACTAAATTCTAGTTTTTGAGCTGAAAATCAATTTCATGAGGTGGCCATAGTCTTCTTACAGTGGTTGTGGATTCTGAAACAGCAGTTTCTCTTGCGTTTCAATCTCATTATGAAACACTGTCCCGAAATAAACATGGACCCAAATCATGAGATCGAATTGTTCATGGTACTCGGTTTAATCTAGGGCCAAAAAAGAAACAAATGATCTGATGCAAATTAGGATCCTCTGAAGTTCTCAGAAAGAAAGAAAAAATGAAATTGATCTGTGAGAGACAGTTTAAAATGCAAAAGAGAGAAAGAGTCTATTGATCATGTGACAAATTTCTCTGAAATGCAGTAGAGTTGTTCATGGGTGGGGTTATTTCAAAGGGTAATTCTTAGCTAGATATACTGTCATACTGATGATAACAAGGAGCCTAGTTTCTTTCAGATAAATGGACAAGAATAAGAAGAAACAAGATCAGACTACTACAAAGGAAATCCACGAGCCAGATCAATCTTTGGATTCACAAGGTGTTCCCTGGGCCCACGTAAGCTTCCATGGTTCATCCATGGCTTCCTCCTTTGCCATCTCCGCTGCAATTCCCGGGCTTCATCTCTTTCTGCAATCACCACTGTGTTCCTTGAATCAACTGCTACCGAAGAACCCAATACAAAGAAGAGAAGCAGGAGGCATTTCAGTGATAGTGAGGTCCTCACCATTCTGCTCTGATCCTGTGGATGTGGTTGGGGATGGAAGAGAAAAGAGGTTGATACAGAGCTTTCAAGGAGACAACTACGCTTTTGCTTGGAAGTTGCGTGCCCAATCATTCATATTTCTCTTTACTTCGGATAAAATATAACCATACTTGGAAATTCACTGTTCATACTCTCCACTTTTTCACGAGCATCGTTAAATTATATCACTGTACAGAGTTTGACATTTCTCACATTATATTTCTTTTTCTCATCTCTCTCTCTCTCTAGTTTGGACGATAACCTAATTTATTTCAGTAAAAAATGAGTATACACTCCTCATGTCTTCGATGTAGGACATAGTTAGAGAATTGATATTAATCCTAAAAATAAGATTTATTTTTAATATTTATCAATATTTTTTTTAGATTAGCCTTATTACTATTCTTCCAACAATAATCTAATTATCCAAGTATGACAGAGAGGGATGGAATTAAAAAATATGAATAGCATATTTTAGAACAATATGTTATATTAACTGACTTTTTTAATTTAATCTAATCAAATAAACTAATTAGACTTCAACATAAGGACAAGAGGAGTGGTTGATAATTTGTGAATTTAATAATGGAAAAATTAGTGTGGGGTTTTAAATAAGAGAATTAATATCAATAAAATTGTCAGAGGTTGTTAATGGTAGCTATTCCAATTGTCAATAATAACTATTTGAGTTATCAATTGAACTTTACTGATATTAATTATTTTATTTGGGATGCTAAAGTAATTTCTCCTTTAATAATTTATAAATAAATTAGGTGTGTATTGATGGCTCAGCCTCAGTGGACCTTGGTTGGATGAAGTTGCTACCGTGTATTGTGAATGGGGGCAATACATACATCGTACACGGGATTAAATTTTATATGACATCTAATCTTTTTCTTCTTATTTATTTTCTATTTTTTATCTCTCTATGTTCATCACTGATAAATCTCTACATATTTTTTTTAAGGAAAAACCCTATAAAATAGCTTTTGAATATAATAAATCTCATTAATAAAGAAAATGAGAAATTGATATTAGTTTGGAATTTGAAATTTTAAAATTTAAAAGAAAAGACTAAATTGCTTTTGAGAAATTTAAAAAAAAAAGGAAAATGGATAGAAAGCCTCCTACTCTCCCTCTCTCTTCCTGTAACTCTACTAACCACCTGCACAAATTCCGGCCACAATCATTATGCTTAAAGTTTGTCCTGAGCAATCGTTTAAGGGATCTGCAAAAAGCACTCGCTGAAGCCATCGTCTCCATTGAAGCTTGGTGGAGTGGATTCGCAGTTGCCGTAGCTTTAAACAAGGTTCGTCGTTGCCATCAAGCGTTTTGGCCGATTGAGTCTGGTAAGTTGGGTTTTTTTGTCTAAATGTTGTGTTTAGCCATATTGAGTTGATTGATTGAAGGGAAATTGATAATGCCAAAAAAAAATTTGGGATTGGTTGGCTATGGCAAAACATTTTGTAGTATATTTGTCTTAATGTAATGTGTAGTTAGTTGTTTTACATTGTGGATAGATGTTGTATGTCACTTGAAATATGTTGCTTACTCATAAGATGCAGTTGTATACTATTTGTTTATGTAACATGCTTTAAGTAGATGTTATCAAAATTATAAAATAAGTTGTTGGTCCTATCAATGAAGTTGCAAATTTCATCTGTTTGATAGGGTTATCAATATACTACAAAATGTTGTTAATCAACTCAATGGATCAACATAAGCACTTAAATGTATAAGTTATCACAAATATAAGAAAACTTGTTATTTATTTTAAAAAATTTATTAATACGTTATAAAATGTTGTTATACAACGCAAGTTAAACAACATAGATACATAAGTGAAAATGTTACAAAAGCATAAAAAAACTTATCATTCATTTTGAAAGAGTTGTCAATACACTAGAAAATGTTGTTATCCAATGCAAGTTAAACAATACAGGCACTCAAGTAGAGATGTTATCAAAAGTATAAGATAAGTTGTCAATACACTGGAAATGTTGCCAATAAACTCAATGCAAATTAAAAGAGTTGTCATTTTATAAGAGTTTTTGATATGCTAGAAAATGTTGTTATGTAATGCAAGTTAAACAATACAAACACTCAAGTGGAAAAATGTTATTGAAAGTATAAGTAAGTTGTCATTCTGTTTAACAGAGTTGTTAATACACTAGAAATGTTGTCTATAAACTCAATGAAGCAATACAAGCACCTAAGTGGATATGTTACCAAAAGCATAAGGTAATTTGTTATTTCGTTTAACAGAGTTATCAATATATTAGTAAATGTTGCTATTAAACCTAATTGTGATACATCATAGACACATAAGTGGATATGTTGTCAAAATCATTACATCATTGTTTAAAAAAGCTGTCAATACTCTATAACAAGATATTACAAGTGAAATAATATGGGCAGTTTAATTTTTTCCTTTAAACTATGAAATTCCAAATTCTTGACTGATACCTATCTATCATTTCCTTTATTTATGTCACCATATGGGATTTAGGATATTCAAAAGCTATTTTATTTGATTTTCCCTTTTTTTTTAATCATATTGATATATTAGTGTATATGCCGATATTCTGGCAAGTTAAATTGTCTATCATCACGATTTTCTTTTTGAATGATAACATCTAAACTATTCAATATTTTTTATTTCTTCTAAATTATTCAGATTTAATATGAACAGTCGATACATTTTTTTTTTAATTTTGACCCTCATTATTGATTTTAAAAATCATTTTGCATCACACTGGATAAAAAAAGAAAAAGAAAAAAATTCCAACGGACGAAAAAACACTGTTGCTCAAGATGCCTCACTCCGTTGTTTTCTTTCTCCATCTTTTAATTTCAACATTTTTACTGTAAATAAAAATTTTAATATAACTGTAAATACTCTTGTTTTTTTTCTGGGCCCAGTGAAAATACTCTGTCTATTACTTGAATTTCATACAACGCCACGATTCAAAAGGAAAAGAGAAGTCTGTACCAAAAAAAAAGGAAAAGAGAAGTCAAGGTTATCAAGGGTGTGCATAGCCCAAAATCCATCAGAGGGATGAAGCCGAAGACCAGTGCAAAGAATAAAAAGTTGAGGCTATTGGGCCATCTTGGGCTTATATCAGTGGGATAGAGCCCAAGTAACTTTCTTGCCAACATAGAGCCCAAGTAATAGTCCAGAGAAGTTGTAAAAAAAAGATCGGCCGGAGATGGAGAATGAGTTGAGGGTATTGGGCCATCATGGGATCATATTGCCCAATATCAAAGGATGAAGCCCAAGTAATAGTCCAGAGATGATGGCAAAAAAAGATAGTCCATAGAAGGAGAAGATGAGTCGAGGGTATTGGGCCATCGTGTGCTCATATGGCCCAAAATTATCCGGGCTTATCTTCCAAAGAAGGATACCAAGGTTCAGATTAAAGGGCCTTATAGGCTTGTAGGGCCCAATGTGATCAGGGGTGATGCCCAAATAACGGTCCTGCGACTGATGGGGATGAGTTGAGGGTATTGGGCCATCGTGTGTATGCATGGCCCAAAATCCATCACGGGCTGGTAAATAGTGGGCTTGTACAGGCCAATCACATCATGGGCTAATCCGAAGTAATAGTCCAAAGAAGGAGGAGATAAATCGAGATATTGGGCCATGTGAGCTACAAGGCCCAAATACCATCATGGTCTGAAGCCCAAGTAACAGTCCAAACAAGGAGAGATAAGTCGACATATTGGGCCAGTGTGAGCTTGCATGGCCCCAAAACTATCAGGGGTGAAGAACAACTAACAGTCCAAAGAAGGAGGAGATAAGTTGAGGTATTGGACCATTGGGGTTTGGACGGCCGAAAGTCCCAAACGGGCTGAGGGCCAGTGATAGTCCAAAAGGGAGGAAACTAGTCGAGATATTGGGCCATTATGGGCTTTACTGCCCAATGCCTTAGACTCTGAAGCCCAATTAAAGGTCCAAACAAAGCGGGCAAGAGTTCGAAACATTACATTCGTTTCTTTAAATTCAAAAGGATTGTACCTATATCAAAAAAAAAAAACGGATTGTACCAAAAAAGAAGCCGAAGAAAGACAGATGATTGTTTAGCTATAAAATTCATATAAATATAAACCAAAAACCTTTAATTCAGAGTTCTTCTCTTTCTCCTTGAATCGTCATGACTGCTCTGCAATACTTGGAATCGCTGCGCAATACGCACCCAGAGCTCTCTGATTGGTACAATTCGCTTGCAGATCTTTACCAGAAGAAGCTCTGGCACCAGCTCACTCTGAAGCTCGAGCAGTTCGTTTCACTTCCTGTTTTCCGGGTCTGTTCCCACTGCTGTTATATATACTCCGAGGCAATTCCTGGGCAAGTTTACCATGGTTTTTGTGAGGATCAGTTTTTTGTTTTTAAATTCCGGGTGGTTGGTATTATTATATTTTTATTGTTTGATTATAAGCATGAACTTGAAATTGGTTTGAAGAACGAAATTAATGCTTTGCATCAATGTGGCATTTCATTGGCTGAATCTTCATTAGTTATGTGTTCCCCCCTACTGGTATAGCCTGCATATAGAGTCCATGACTCTTGGAAAGAGGTGCATCATAAACTTGGTTTTAAAAATTGAATTCTCTCCTGCTTAGAATTTTGAAAATAGGCTCTTAAAATACATATATGGACTTGGAATTTGAACGTTGTTTTAATTTTATTTGATTCTACGTGCTACTAATCAAGCTCTACAGAGGCCAGCCTTGTTTCCCTTATCTTCAGAAAAGGTGAATAGAATGTTTCTCAGAAATACATCCTTTGAATTTACTCTATTTCTAAATTGAAATGTTTGAATGGAAGCTCACTCCCCTCACGGTAATTTTTGTGGTTATTGTGGTCCTGTTCTGTAAAATAGCTTCCACAAAAATTGCCCCTCCCTAATTTTCTGCTGCAGTATGGGTTTGCTGTATGTCATTGATAAGTCAAATACCATTATGTCAGACTTAATGTATGAAACGGCAGCTCTTATTAAACCAATATAATTGTTTGAGATGATTGAGCTATCATTATAAATTCGATCAGTTACTCCTTGTTCTTCTCATTGCCTTTTATCAGAGTGGGAGATCAATTATATTTACTATACGAATGAAACCTGTAAAAGCTGTAGTTTGAGCACAATTCAATTTATATCATGCACTGCTTGTCGCTTGAGATAAGGGGTGTGGTTTCTTCCTTTGTTAGGTAGGTTTGTCATGAGTAAGGGATATTTACTGCAAACTATTTCACAGTTCTTTTCATCATATTCTTGCATAGACATTGACTGGAAGCTACGAGAATTGTCCAGATTTGTCTGCCAGAACATTTAAATAAAGTAACAGGAAGTTGACTCTGGAAAACCTTTCTTGTTTGCTAAACCTATGCCATATTAAGTTAGAATACATTTGATTGCTGGAAGAATCATGGGAACAAAACTTGTGGAGATCATAATACTACATAATTTTTTCAACTTCACTTGTTGATTTTCTGCGTCACTTGTTCATTTTCTGATTCTAGTTCTTTTACTTAAATATATTGTATATTCTGAACAATTTCTTTCCCCCTCTTCTAATAGCATTTTTATCAGCTATCAGTATTATAAAATCTTTAGTTTCTCTTGCACATTATAATACTTTATAATGCATTTGTTTGACAAGTTAGTCTCATCAAATTTCAGGGCGGTGATGCTTTGATACAGTTATATCATAATTTCATCACAGACTTTGAGACTAAAATCAATCTTCTCAAGCTTGCACATTTTGCTGTGGTGGTTTCTCGTCAGTACTCTGAAAAAGAAGCTGCCATTGGTTTTCTTGAAGGAATCATTGAGAAGCTTCAAGCTACTAAAGAGCAGCGTGTAGAAGAACCTATTGTCTACATGAAGATGCAAATAGCCTTGTTTAAGCTTGAAAAAGGTGACCAAAAGGAATGCAAAAAACTCCTAGAAGATGGAAAGAGTAAAATTGACAGTATGACAGATATTAATCCATCTGTTTATGCAAGCCTTTACTGGATATCATCTCAGCATCATAAATTTTGCCAGGAATTTGCTGAGTTCTACAAAAGTGCTCTTCTCTATCTGGCATACACATCAGTGGAATCTCTCTCAGATCCATTCAAGCTGGTATATCATCTGACATGTCTCCACTGTTTTAACTTATTCAATTTCTTAACTCTTGTCTATACTGCTTCTTGACTTGAGTTGTACCGTAGTTTTGGCCTCAGCAGGAGCTTGGAAGAGTGTGTGATAGTAGTTTCTTGATGTTGTCGCTGTGAACTCTACTATTATGACCTCACACTTTCTAACTTGTCTTCCTCATAATCATATAGTAAAATCTCAACATTCTTAATATGATTTTTGAAGACATCCTTTATGTTCATTCTCCAGGTAAGATAATTTGGAGTAGTCTAAAGAGAAGCTGATATTTTTCACATCTCATAAATTTTAAGCCGAATTTATTGAGAAGTTGAGAAGTGTAAAGGAAAAAGCTTATGAGTTTGCTTTTGATGATTTTTAAGCTGAATTCAGTCCATGTTTTATAATTTTATTGGGTGTTCTGGTATTTTTTATATTTAAGAAAAGTTTGAGGCACAGTTCATGGTAGTTTAACTCATCCACTGTTTGTTTTCTTTTTATTTTTTATATTAACCTTTTGTTTTTTCTGTTAGGATTTGGCATTTGATTTGTCCCTTTCCGCTCTGCTGGGAGATAACATTTACAACTTTGGAGAGCTACTTTCACATCCTATAGTAAGTACTGTTTAAAACCTTTTATTTTTGGGACTGACTTTTGGGATGTTCATTTGGATACTAAAACCTTTTTTGTTTAAATGACGCTTGGGAGTTGGGATACCATTTGGTTACTAAATTGGTTAATGACATCTTATATATCTTTTATAGATTAAGAGTCTTTTGGGGACAGAGGTCGAATGGCTTTACTATATCCTTCAGGCATTCAATTCTGGGGATTTGATTCGATATCAAGAACTTTGCCAGGTGCATAATACTGCTCTACGGGCTCAACCATCACTGGTTCAGAACGAGAAGAAGTTGTTGGAAAAGGTCGACATTCTCTGCTTGATGGAGATTATATTCAGGTATATAATCGGTGACAAGATAGCTTGTCATTTGTGGAATGAATTTGATTCATAGCACCTTCATTTTATTCCTGAAGCAAACTGATTGTGATTACTTGCAGTCGACCTTCTGAAGATCGGACGATTCCTTTGAGTGTTATTGCAGAGCGTACAAAACTTTCTATAGAGGATGTGGAGCATCTCCTCATGAAGAGCCTTTCAGTAAGTCTTATTCAAAACTCTTGTAGAAAGCATCATATACAAGTGGACATCTTTTAATGTTGATTTAATTTCTGCTACTGACTGTACTATCCTTTTGATTTTTATAACATGCTATTTAAGAGAGCATCCGTTTGCATTAGGCGGTTGCTCTAGCATTTATTGTTTTCTTGCAGAAAAAAAACGGCATGTTTATGTGTAGAGCTTATTTATCCAGTGTAAAGCTTGTTTATCCAATATAATACTGAGAATTTTTTGCAGGTTCATTTGATTGAGGGCATAATTGATCAAGTTGAGGGTACGGTGCATGTTTCTTGGGTGCAGCCAAGAGTTCTGGGGATCCCACAGATCAATTCTTTAAGGAATCGGCTAGACAGTTGGAGGAATAAAGTAAGCGTTGCATTGACATCCATCCAGGAAGAAACACCTGATCTAATTGGATCATGATTTTTCAGAGAAGTGTTTTCTGCCCATTGTAACAATTTCTCAAGGGAATGGATCTGATGGCGGCCACAGACGATGAAAAAGCTTCCTGAGTCGGGAGTGCTATAGAGCCAACTTAAATGTTCCCTTTTTGGTGTTGCCCGCTGCTCTTGAATCACACTAAACGGAAAGGCAGCCTCTTGTCGGCTCAAGAATTGTTGGACCCATGGTTGCATGCCTAGAGAAATTCACGAATCGAAAATAGGTTCTTTACATGCTCTATTGGTTATAAATTGTTATCTGAATTTTTTCCCCATATAAACCCATTTTTACCTCCCTCTTCCCACTCAACGAAGTGCATTTTTCTTTGTGCCAAGCATCCGTTGCCTTCTGATCTCTCATCTTTCATGTGTATCCTAAGGTCAGTTAAACCATGAAACCTCCAGTCGATCTATATAGGCTTGTTTGGGAATCAATTCCCAAAATCACTTTTACGTAAGCTGAGATAAAACTCTCTCATATACTTACATCAGATTATGTGAAACTAAGGTTTGAAACCTAGAATGTGCTAGAATGTAATGGGTATGTGCTAAATTATTATGATTATTCTACCAGAATTTAGTTGGTTAGTATCAGATAATTGTATTAAAAAAGAAAGAAAACCCCCCTCAAAACATGGAAAAGCCATCAAAATACAATTTCAAGAATAGAGAGATTTCTCTCTCTACTTTCATTCAATTATATTTTTTAATTTTTCATACCGAAAACCTTGAGCGGGTGCAACCTAATTGGATAAAATGGACTGTCCGGTCACAGGGTATTCAACATTCTAAAGAAACTTGACGTAGAAAGCAATAATAATGTTCATTTATTTTCAACCAACCGCAGGAAGCAATTGATTCGTTCATAGTACATCACATGCACAGCTTCAAGTAACCCTACCATCCTCCCAAGCTAGTTATTTTTATTTTTTATTCATTTTCTGAATTTTTTTGGGTACAAATTTTCTGAACATTTTATTGTCTCATTGATTTGAAGCTTTTCGGGTTCAATATTCTGAGGAAAGTTCTCGACCTTCAAAGATGTTTGACTAGAATAAACTTTTTTTTTAAAAAAAAAAAACACATACATACATCTCCCTTGACCTCCTTTAGTTGTCAAACAAAATACACAAGCTTTCTGTTCATTAGACTCCTCGCATGCTACTGATTCCAATGGTGCATCTTTTGTTCACTCGTCCACGAATAGGACTGGTTGAATCAACATATGGGACTAAAATGCAGTTATTTACCATAGGCTAGGTTTAAATCCCTCTAATGTCAAAACTCTGTTAATATGCGATCTAAAAGTATACATATTAAGCACCATTGGCATATAGAAATATATCCTCATTCAGATAAACCCTCAAGACTTAACTAGACTTTCTTATATTTAAAAAATGCAATTATTATTATTATTGATTTCTCTGATTTTCTTTTTCCCGCTTTTTTGTCCCAATTTAAAAAGTCGTTATTATTCTTGATCTTTCGGCATGGTCAGCTGCATCATGTAGACGCACCACTTATCTACCAAAACCATTACACTTCAAAATACATTAAATAAATAATACAGGGAACTAAATATTCCTCAAGTCCCCCTTCCCCCTTTTCCCAACAAAAGGCACTAGGTTTGTCTCATGAAGGGAGAGGAACTTATGTCTGTACTGTAAAATGAATCCTCAGGTGGACCATAGTAATTCTCTTCCTTTTCCTCATCCCATTTGAGAACCTCCCTGATAAACTTGAATGCCTCGTCCACGGTAACCCGGTCCCTTGCCCGGGTTTGCCAGACAAAAAGCTTTTGGCTTGTGAGGGAAGCATAAAGATCCTTGAATTTCATGGCAACATAAAAGTATGCCTGATGGGCTAGTGACTGATTGCTGTCATGAGCACGCACAGGACAGAAATCACTGAACCATTCACAAGCACTTAGATCCACCCTACTTATTTTGTCCTCAAAAATATCATACTTATTCAGAATCAATACAAATGGGGTGTCTCTAAAACAAGGGTGTTTGACCATGGTCTCAAATAGCTCCCTACTTTGTATCATTTTGTTCTGAAGGAGCGTTCCACTGCCGCTGATGTCTGGAGCAACACACACCTGATCATAGTCACTAAGGGCGACGCAAAAGACCACAGCCCTAACATCTTCAAACATTTCAACCCACTTGCAACCCTCATTCATCCCCTTGGCATTCACCCTTATAAGTTGGTACCTGAGACAGTGAAGAAAAGTATGCAGAATTTTATTAGCAAAAGATTTTTGATGCACTGCAGCCTATGAACACAATGGCAGGCGATTATAAAAGATCCATACACTCCAATACTTTGCTGAGTATCAGTTGAAATACGTTTTTTAATTCAGTTGCATACTTGTGCGTCCAGCAATATTTTTGTCACACCAAGTCCAAAAAATAGGAAGAAAGAAAGAAAAAATTCAGCCACAATGGAAACTTTGGACTAAGCGAATATGCTTGAAAAATGCGCAGAATAGCTGCATAATTTACTTGGTCAGAGGTGGGGCCTGGGATTCCAGATTATCTGTACAAGTTTCAGACATTGGGCTTCGATCATCAATTGAAAATTCTATGAAAGCCAATCCATTTCCACGAGTAACCCCTTCAGCATATAATATGTCTCTCTCAGAAGGTTCATATTCATTGCTAGAGATCTCAACAGCCTGAAAGAAACAGAGCAAATCATCTAGCTAATCAAATAAAAAACATCAATTTGTTCGAGACTATTCAAGGAACAAGGGGGCAAAAGGTGAAATGGTTCAAAAGTGAGGAATAACCCGGCTTAAGAAGTACTCAGCAACATCTGGAAGGAAGTGAAGTTCATCTTTTCTTCTATAGGTTTCTTGCATAGCTGGGTCCTTCCACACTTCGTCAACTAATGGCGCATACTCCCGTGTGGCAGCAGGGAAGAATGCATCTAAATCCCCAGTGGCTATAATATCCAGGAGCCAGTCAGAAAAATGCTTCAGCCTTGGGTTGAGGGAATATATGCATTGACTAGTTTCAGCTGCTTCATTGTCCCTACCTGAATAAGGATTATAATCAGATAACTTCCCAGAAGCATTCAGATGCTAACAAGAACTTCACTTAGTGAAAACTGAACAGAGACTGTAAAACCAGGAAATATAGGCACATCGACCATATAAGCACAAAGTTTGTAAATAAAATAAAAGATCTGCCCCAAGTTGACTAAGCAGTTAATACATGAACAAGAAAATTGAAAAATATATAACCCTGCATGAAATATTACCTGGTCTCATAGTTTGGCCAGAAGAAGCAACTGCATCCTCCTCAAAGCGCTCCCTTCCATCAAGTAATATGCTAAGATATTTGTACATGTTACTTTGGATCATCAACTTGATATCTTCCAGTTCTTCTGCATTAAATCTGTTCCCGTACAAAAATTTGGCCTGCTTTTCAATTGCAAATGTGAATGTCACAGAGCATGCAATAAAAAGGGGGCAAGGAAGCATCAAAGTAATAAAACATACTTGTTAGTGTTATCACTACTCTAATATCAGATCTCCTAAGTCCTTACTCATGATTTTATCTATAATTTTTAAGTATTGAGACATGTTGATAGGGTTGCAAGAAAGATTATACCTGCTTAAAGATAGTGCTAGTACCAGATCCTTGAAGTCCAAGTAGAAAAAGCTTATGGACTTTTTTCGGTTCAATATAAGTTGGAACTGTAGTATAATTACTGGTCTCATATCTTGGTCCATGAGGTTGTCCGTGTGGAAAAGGCAAAGAGAACAAGGTACAAACAAATCTTGTTGATGCCTGTCTAGGAAAAAGCAAAATACTGGTTTCATTAATATTCCGGACCCTTGCTTCATAAGTTCTCAAAAAGAAATATTCAAGTCAATACCCTTTCCCAGATGTTTCCTCTGATATTGTTTTGACCTTCCTCTTCGTAACGACCATCATCATAAACCCAAAAGTGTGTATCACGTGGACACTGCACGTTTGCCAGCTTAACATTCAAAGAACAAGTTAACGATACAGTTTTTAGTAGAATTGATAAGTAAAATTAGGCAATAGTCTAGACGTGATGGCTGATTTTATCCGGCATCAATTGTCATACAGGGTTCACATGACAGGAGTAAAAATAGAATGAAGAGAGAAAGGAGTGAATATACAAAGACAAGGTTCGTGATGAAAAGAATAAAACTTGTTTGACATAATACAAAAGCTTACCTTCAGAACCCTCAGTTCAAGTTTTGTAATCTCTCTTCCATTGATGTAAACCTCAGTGTTTCCATTGCTAGCATTAGAGCTAAGTTTCCCGCTGAAATTCAAGTTTGAGCTTATTATTTTGTCAGGTTTTCCTCCTTCCTATTCAAACCAAGAAAGAAAAACATCAAAGTCATTATTCATTAATAGCAACTTCAGATATAGTAATTTCTATTAAGCAGATTTAAACCAGAAACATTCTCTGCTATAAAGCAGAAATTTAAACTTTTATCACCTTTCCCCATAGACCAGATTCTTTATCATACCAATATCTACCAGGCTTCAGCTTCCGTGGAGGTAAGGGGCACCCAAGTAATTCTGCCATCTCTTCTGGCTTCAAAGAGAATCCATTGACAACTAGCTGCTCAGGCCGAAGCTGATTAGCAGAGCATTCTTTCTCTGCTTTCATAATTTGCTTGACTTCCAACGGACTCAATAGCCGATACAACACCCTTGAATATTTACCCAATTTCAGGCGCTTTGATTCATCAATGGGCTGACCAATGCATGTTACACATTTGCGCCCTTCCGGCATCGATCCCATTGCTCTGAGCACACAATTGCCACAATATTTGGCATCACAAACTAGACATGACTCCTTAGATTCCCATTTCCCTTTACCACACCTATAACAGACTCTTATTTTCTTTTTCTTCCTTTCTTTAGAAACCCCAACAAATTCTGGATAAATTGGCTTCACAATCTCAATTTCTTTCCTCTGAGATCTCTCAGCGGTATCAAAAGTGACAACAGGAGCCCTTTTTGCTTCATGAATTACTTGTTTGGGAGGATTATTTGGTGGATTTTGTACTGAACTAGGTGATATTGAAGGTGACGCAGAAGAAAAATCTGCATTCTGCAAAACAGACACTACGGATTCAGAACTTCCTGACATTCTTGGACTTTGATTAGGAGAACTTGTGACCCCAACAATACGAGACACTGGCAAAGGGATTCGTTCACTAAAAGGAGGCCTGTGATCAGTCGATCTTTTTGAGTCAGATAGCCGTTTAGCTTGAGAAATGACATTTAGGGGCTCGACTCTGGGCACGTCATATGAAAAGGCCGGACCCTTGTAGTTGTATTCCACGGCCATGGAGTATTCAAGATCAGAAGCATCATTAGGTACAGAAGCACCAGGAGGAAGCATCTTCTTCACCAAATTCCGCCAGTTCTCTCCTTCATTTTGATCCATTTCTTCACAATCACTAACAGATCAGCCACAGCCACTTGCACTTCGTAAATTATTCAACGTCAACAATGATCTGGAGAGTACAAGACACCAAAGTCTTTCTAAAACCTCACATCCCAAACTCTCCTAACACGAGAGAAAATGTTCGAGAACAAGTTGTTGAACTACAATATAAACGGAATTCAGGAGACGTGGCTCACATGGAGTGTATCACAGTCATTAAGCAGCAGCAATCAACCCTTGAAAGCCTTCTTAGTTGAATGGCTAAATCACCAAAAAAAAAAAACCAAGAAGGACAAAGTCAAACGAAATTAATATAAGTTCAAATGCTGATGTTCAAGCATGACTTTCAAACACATCGGATAAAGCCCACAAAAACCCCAATCTATCACAGTCAAAATCAGACAAACCAACCATGAAACGTGTCATTAACTTCCATATTCTACATGATTCCAACAAAAAGACTGGTCATGTGTATTAGTTCGAGAGTTGAAAAAAAAATAGAGTCAAACAACTTACAGATAACAACCAAGCATTTACCACTTCATGTTAGAGCAGACATTTCAAGTTCGAAGAAGAAGAGAGGAGGCAAAAGAAAACGGAGCATAACATTGAAAAAATGACTTTCAAGTACATGATAGAGCAAGAGAGAGAAGAGAAAAAGAAAGTTGAGGGAGGAGCAAGGGAGGGAGATCAACAATTTACCTAAGGAAAGGGTAAAAATGAAAGCGAATCTGCGCTTAAAATCGAAGGAGCTCCTGCTTTTTCCTGCTTCTGTGCTTTGAAGAAGCAAAAGTTCCGTCTGGAAAGCCCACCACCATAGATGGATGAGTGATGAAGAGAGAGAGGGAGAGAGTGAAGCTCAGGGAGAGAAGGCAGAAGAAGGAGGTGAAAAATCAGAGCGTCGCCGCAGAGCTGAGATTGCTTGAGAGTGGCTTTCTAGTGATGGGACCCACTGAGCTTCCCCACCATTGGCAATCTCAGTGAGTCTATTAGCTTCTTCTTTTTAAACCATTCGTGATGACGAAGACACACGGACTCGTGGGCTACGACGGTGAGACCCTCACTGTCCCACACGCGCCTTTTGCTTCCCCACTGCCCACTGCCCACTGCTAAATACGAAGCGCACGACACTGATATTTAATATTCACCACTCCTCTCCACACGCGCCTTCTCCCACTGTCTACGACACGCTCTTTATTCTTTTGCCCTGCGGTCTCTGCAACTGCCATCTTTTTTTATAAAGGTCCAGGATTTTAGGTTTTATAGATAAAATGTTGAGAGAGAGACACACACACAATCAATCCAATCTAATAAGGCTTTAAATGTAACCTAATATTATTAGATAATTATGTTAAAAAATTAAATCAAGAATAATTAAGTCAGGCTAAAGGGGACAATGTCTAATTATATTTGTAGTAGTTTAACTGCTCAGAAGATGGTTTAATGTTTAAAAATATTTTTAGTCCTCTATCATAAATTTTAAATGTTGAAAAGAAAAAAAAACTGAGAGAGAACATTTATAAATGTCTCACATATTAACTTGTTTAAAATAACAATGATTTGCATTTATTATCTATTACTTGAGATTAATTATTCTAAGGTTAAATAACTAAAAAATACTTTATAATATTATATAATCAAAATAAAATACACTATTTTGTATGTAATGCATCACCAACAAAACCTTATATTTAAAATTAATAATAATAACATCATGTTTTACTATATCGTATTAACTATATGGATCATACGATGTCATTCAATTATATCAAAAGCAAAATAATTACAAAATTATTAATTAAGATATTTTACTTAATAACCTCATTCATTAAAAGTCCTTTTAGATATTCCTTAATTTATAAACAAACTTTATATTTAAGATCAAAACGAGTATCTTAATTGGATTAATTAATACTATAAACATTATAGATTTTATATGTATTATTGGAGGGAACATAGTATGAAGTTAAAAGAGTACAGATAAATTTTTGCCAATGGATCAAGGCTGAAAATTGTAGGAGGGACGCTAGATTCTTTTTTAAGATGGCTAGATAGATCAGTTATTTACACAGTACAATAATTTTATTTACAATTTTTGCTAATAAACTTATTTACAAATAATAGTGTTATCATGTTACTTCCTTCACCATAATTACTTGTCTCAGCTTTTAAATTTGTTTATTCCTATATTTAATTTTCAATATAATTTTATATCTATAGTTAAATCATATTTTTAAAAGTACTCTGTAAAAAGGTATCCCTCTTGAATATTTAAAAATTTAATATAAAAATATTTATAAGTCTCATTATGTTTAATTTTAAATATAATTTTTAAAATATTTATCTAAACAGTTTTTTTTTGTTTTGAAAACCTGTTTCAAAATTTTTTTATAAAACTGTTTTGAACAAAATAAATTTAAATTGAAAAAGGAGACCCATAATTTTTTTTTGATAGAAAACAATTTTTTTACAACTTGGTTCAATTTCAATATTCTGATGTGTTTTAAAAAATTGAGGTGTGTCTTCGTATTGTGAATGGGGAGGGAACAACCTGTTTGATACGCGCTATAGACAGGCGCGTGACATGGCATTTGTTACTTACCTCGGATTCTGTGAAACCAAGGTTTAAAACGTAGGTTTTGTTACTTCTCAAACAAGTCTACATCTCGTTGACAATTTCAATTTTTAAACTTTAAAGCATATACAAGGTAGAACGGTTTCCTAATAAAACAAAATCAAATATCTTTTGTTTTAAGTGTTCATTTAAAATTTAATTAAGTTTGCAAATTCTTGGGTTGAATCCTTTAAACTTCTATTTATTCATGAATTTATCATTATGTTCTTTTTAGTACTGTAAGAACTACTAATTTCTTATATCAATAATCAGATTTAAATTTCTACCTCAAAAAAATGTGACATGCGCTTATAGTTACTTGATTTTAATTGTTCATTTATTTGAGTTGTGATATTTTAATTATATAGTAGTATAATAAATATGAACTTAAAAAATATTGAAATTGAGTTTGAAAAGAAATAATGGAAGTACGGACCCACATGAGGGGAGGGCCCTACCGAATGTGGATAGGACAGTTTAGTACCCTTCGGTGTGGGCTTCTCCTACTCCTACAATTATAGGCGCTGTCCTCTTCGAAGTTTTTTTTTACAAGATATGCTTTAAAGAGTAAAACAATTATTACTAGACACTACATTTTAAAATTATTTTTTAACATGCCACATTTTTTTTTTTTGATAGTAACATGCCACATTTTATCATTGGATCTTACTAACAAATTACTAACAAAATCCTGAACTTTTTTACAGTAAAAAATATTATTTTTTTAAAAAAAATTCAGAAACATACTCCCATTCACAAACATCCCCCACCAAAAGTTCAACGATCCCTAAAAAAAGTTATTTTTAATTTTTTTTCTAAATTCTCTCAAACTGACCCCAAAAAAAAATAATAAACTTCTTATAAATTATATGTAATTAATCAATTATTTAATGTGGTATAATAAACTCTCAAATTAATTCACATTGTGAACGAATTCAAAGTTTTATCAATAGGCTCCACTAACAAAGGATAATATGTTGAAAAATAATTTTTGAAATGTAGTATTTAGAATAATTGTTTTATTGTTGATAGCATGTGTGTAAAAAAAACCCCTCTTCTATCCTCTTCCTTTTCTTTCTTACCATAATTCACATTCATTTACTACTGAAGTCATCAATACCCATATCTGATCAAATCTAAAATTTTTTTTTTTTTGATGAAAATCAAATCTAAAATTCTAAATCATGTTACTACTTCTCATCAACTAATTTATAAATATTAAGATATTAGTTTAATTAATTATTTACAATAAATATGTAATTAATAAGAATATTTTAAAGGGAAGATTGTAAATTTGAAAGATAAAATAGATTAAAACATTAGATTTACAACAAAAGGGAATTTTTCTTTATCTAAATCCTGTGTTTAAAATTTAATATAGAAATCGAACTCACCATTGTTTATCCACACAAAAGTTTTCATGTTACAACATATCGACCCAAATTATAAAAATTCTACAAGGCATTCAATAATACAGCTCATCCATAAATTTCCAATCTTCCACTAGACAAATTGGTTTAGGAGTTGTTGAGTTAGAAAAAAAAAATATAATTGATATATTCAACTTTTTGTTTTTATCAACTGAACAGTTCCATTAACACCATGACAGCTTAGTTATAGAAAATTAACTAGTTACTGGTATCTTTTGCAGATTGTCTTTTTCACTTTGGAAAACTGTTCTCGTTAAATTCATTTTTTTTTATTTTTAAGTGATTCGGAAATTAAATTTATCATGTACATTATATTATTTTGCATTATAAAAATTAAATGGACTAAGGTATGTTATTAATACTAGAATGAAGCGGTTATCTATATAAAAATGGATAGATATATAACAGGCATGGAGTAAATGATTGAATGTGAATGTTGATAAAAAGTTTGACCAAAGGAGCCCATAAAGGTGCAAACCAACGTTTCAAGGTCTCTTCAATTCATTTTCATCTCTTTCACTTTTACAGGAAAAATGGTTTCTTGAGAAGCAGACAGCTTGTCCTCCGCCGCATCCATAATGATCTGCAGCTGCACATCAGCCTTCAGCTTGGATTCATAAACTAGTACAAGCGAATTAAAACAAAAAGAATTAATAACCTTATATATATATATATATGACAAGCTGGCTAGCAATTCATTATTCTCACTCTTATAATTAATTGATCAAAGTTGTAGAAAATCAATTATATAGAAGAGAAAGGAGAATGAGGGTTGTTAGATGAACAATATAATCATAGTATACCTCGGACATGATCATGAATTTGGGATTCGATCTGGTGCCCTAGAACTCGGCCTACCTGGCCACATTAACTCTCTTATTAGGATCCATGTTATTCCGAGAAAGGTATTCTATGATTCTGCCCACAGAGCACAGGTGCATATATATATATATACAGTGTGTGTGTGTGTGTGTGTGTTGGTTCGTAACTAAAATAACCACTAACTAACTACTAATAACTGCAATTTCCTTCAGAATCCTTATTGCTTATATCCCTCCATCTGAAATATATATATATATATATAATAATTTTGCAATATTAGTATTAATTGGCTCCTGTATGGAACATCTCCATCCATCTGCAACTAAATATGTTTAAGTACTGATCACCTTCACCTTTTTCTGGGACAAAGCATGTATTAGATAGAGGGCAATATATATATACATGTTCAGTGATCGAGTACGTGAGTGATCGAAGCATCAGATTCGCTCACGAACAATAATGCTATTGTAGTTAGGATATGAGAGCCAAAAACAACTAGTGTGAGAGAAAGATATTGGCACTGTTGAATGATTATCTATGTACGTGCGTAGAGTTCGAATTACAAGGGCATACAAATATGCACAGTAGGATACAATATAATATTGGCTTCGTAACTAACATAACTAATACTAACTACTTACTGATACCTAAATTTTCAAGTCATGCACATATAATGCTTCTCTTGAATCTGCATGCAGTTTCAGAATGCAAAATGATATGACAGAAAAGAAAGGTTCAATGATATATATATTACTTATCTGCGCACGCACCACAAAAACAATAGGCACCTCAGGAGAAGGAGAAGCATTTCTGAGGTAGTCATCGATTGAAGTTATCGCACCTATGGATTCATTATTTCCATCCAAGCAGCCTTCAAATTCAGTTATCAGCTCAGTACTTCAGTTAGTTTAGTTAATTACTTAAGAACCATATAAATATGGTTGGTGATCAAAAATGCCAAGACCATCACACACACTTACCTACCATCCTTGAGGTTGCATGAAGATTAGCTAATAAACTCGACGGCTCAGTGATTTTTTGACGGAGGACTTCATTAGTCGCACCATCCCTTATCACTTCATTTTCAAATAACTCAGCTACAAGGATGCATGGATTCAACACTACTGTGTTAAATTAATTACATGAAGTGTGTGTGTGTGTGTGTGTGTGTGTCACTCATCACAACCAGTGTCAAATATATAGCAGGATACACACGCGCATACAAATATATGTATATATATACACACACAGAGCGAGGATTGAGAAAAACAAAAATTAATAGTCACCTAATAGAGACGTAAATTGTTCCTGTCCACTTACAAGCAACGACCTGGGGTTGAACTTATAATAACCCTTGGGTCCAAAATTTACATAGATAGCACGTATAGATCCAGAAGAGTTGAGCAGGCTTGTTAGAACTATTTGCAGTGGCTGAAAAAAATTATAAACACCGCATGAATGAATTATAAACTGGACGAACAAAAGCTTCATAAGGGAAATTTTTAATGGTTAAAGATATATAATCGATCACCAACATACCAACATGTAAGTGGCAGCAAGATTTCCAACATCATTTCGGCGGTCAGGCTGATCCTGCATGAACACAATATAAAGATAAACATTCTTGAATTGATTAATTAAATCTGTTTTTAATTAAGAAAATAGCAATATATATATATTCACACACTTCCAAATCGGAAGTAGGAGTAATGTATGACACTTAAAGAAGAATTTTTTACCTCGCCGTCGATTTCTACCTCAGGCACGTTAAGCGGAAGATCATGGAAGAAGAAAACAAAGTACCCGAATTCTTGAAACGCCGGCGGCAACTGTTGCTCGTCGTTGATCGGAGGGGGAGCGACTTCTTCCATCTTGGCTTCGTTACAAAACCTTGCTATACTTGAATTCCTTGGCTTAGCTTTTTCTATCGGAAAAACAGAAAACGAATTCGCTCGGCACTTCTTTCATAGCGCGAATTCAAGAAAATAAGTAAATCCTTTCGGTGGAAAATTTTGATTAATTTTTTATATTAAAACAAGTCACACTAAAACAATACAACTCATTTCTTTAATTTTTTTAATCTACATGCAATGTCAAGTAAGTAACTATTATTAGTGGTAGTAGAGAAAATTACATAAATATCCTAGAAATATCAAAAGGACGAATCACTAATATTTTCTTACATTCGTGCTGATAATGATAGAATTCAGCTTCTATTAAGTAATTTCTTAATTTTCCCGATAATAAGAACTGTGAATCATAATTTTCAAAAATTGAATTAAAACCATTTTTCGTATATTCATGACCACCATTTTTAAGATTTTCTGATATCGGATTTGAATTGATTATCTTTCGCAAGATTATGCACTTCATGATTTCATCTGGGGAGGCCTAATTGGATCAAGAGATGTATATTTAATTTGAGATTTGATTGATATTATGAAGACATAAATTTTGATGCGAAGCTTAAGATGGCCTTGTCCTGAACGTCCCAATAGAGATAAATTCTCATGTATATCAATGTATTACGTCATTTGTATTATTTCTAATCAAAATATTCCAATTATCCTTTATAGATCACTTTATTTCGAAAGTCATGTGTGAGAGAAAGAAATGTCTAAAAAGAGAAATTTCATAAAAATGACATGGTGCACCCCAGTGCACGCAATAATTTCTGATCAACAAAATTTCAAACAAGCATGTGATCTAAATTTTCAAATAATTGAAATTAATTTCATGGATGACCAGAAGGGGAAAAGGCTAGATTCATTATTGGATCCTGAGCTGTAAATGTCAATGAGGTAAATCAGAAACTTGATAATAAAATATTTAAATTATGAAATTGATAATAAATATATAAATTATATCAAAGTGAAAGTAAACGAAAGGTTGTGCTGAAAACATCACTAATATGTATATTAAGGAAAGGTATTTTGGTTAAAAAATTAATTTGGTAAGCTAATGTTATACATATATAACATAACTTTAACTTAGAAGAAGGCCTATATGGACTATTAAAATAAAGATTGCCAAAATAAAATATCATGGTAGTAATTATTTTTTGCCTGAAGAAAACAAACACCTAATTTATCTGTTGTAATGGTTTTTTTTTTTTTTTTTTTTACCAATGTGTGTTGCATTGTTTGACCCACTGACTTTACACAGTGAGGCACCCAGGAACTAGAACTGAATTATGAATGCTTTTAGGCACTCTCTCTCTTTCAAAGTACGTCTATCATTTTATTAAAAGAAATTTTGTTTGAATAATTGTTAAATAATAAATGTGGGTATGTTTTTCAATAAAAATTCGAACCTTGATTTGCTATGTTAAGTGGATTAATCCATTTTGCTAAACCCAATCTTCAATGGTTTTTGGATTCTTAAAAGCATCTATAAATACTATCTGATGGTTAAAAAAAAAAAGACAAAAACCCTCAAATCTGGGAAACTGACTTTTCCTTAATCTAGGCCAGTTGTAAACATTAAGTGGATGTTTATGAATAGATTCGCTTAGTTTTATGTTGATAAGTGATAACTGAATTAATATACTACTACCTCTTGACTTTATAAGAGGGAAAATGGAATAAATCACTCCACCAAAATTAAGAAAAATTGTTTAAGTTGGTTAAATTTAATTAGTTTAACTCATATTCATAATTTTACCCTACCATATAATATCTACTTATCATTTGATTTAATAATCCTTAGATGTATAATGTAACCGGTAAAGTAATTCGAGCTTTAAATACAACTTGTTTTATGGGGTTAGTGATAGCATAACACGAAGCAGTCAACTTGGAGGTCCTAAAGCCTAGGAACCACTCATCTAGATAAAGACCCAGCAAGCCCTCCCCAAGGCGCTCGGAGGATATTATCATATTTTGAAGATGTTTACATGGGGGATGACATGGATTATTGCTTGGATGATGATAAAAACAATTATATATGTGGAACTTGATGTGACACATGAGAGGGCACCCCAAAGGCACCATGGTAAGTGAGTCATTTTTGTTATGAAGAGGATCTAATCTTGTTCGGAAATTTCTTATATAATATAAACATCATGATTGATATGGATAATGCCATTTTGGTTGCTATGTAAAATTCAATTTGTTTTTTTATAATGTGGTGAATTAAAGTTTGAATACTTTTTAAAAGAGGTTTTAGTATTCGACAATATTTCGAATAGAATTGCCTCTTAAGATACCTATACTTCACCAAAAAAATCCAACATGTTTTTTTTTTTTTTCAATGGTGAACTATTGTGAGGCTTTTAAGATTCCTCTCTACAGTTTTTACCCTAGAATATAATATAATAGCCGGCAGTGAATGTAAAAAAAAAAAAAGATAGTTACTAACATGGATACTGTAATATGTACAAAGCCCCAAAAATTTTCAAGCGGGGCAGATCTATAATGTTATATATCTATGACTAACACTATTTACTGTGGACAAAGTAAAGGATATACAGCTTCTAGGCCTGCCTTGCATCAACACAAAATGGAAGCGGTGGCTATTGGGCCTGCTATTGACTGTACAAGCAGCACAAGAGCCCTCAAACCTTTGCCTTCTTTGGTCTCTTGGGTTTCCGGACCGCTGGATCAGTATTGTGAGTGGTATCACACAACCCATACTCCATCGCCATTGTAATATTATTAAATTCCTCAATCTTCTGAAAATTCCTTGCCCTTGATGCGCTTTGCTTGTCAGATTCACCTTTTCTCTGCAAGTTTACAACACAAATTCCCCATAAACTTGCTATTTACATTTCTCATGATGCACCCGCTTGAAATGAGATTTGAGCACCAGCAGCATCAATGCTCATAAATTATCAGGTTACCTTTTTACTACTGGGCTTTGATCCCTGTGGGTCAAGAGAAAAATCATTATCTGGGCCCTGTGCTCCACAATTTGTTAGATCTTCCAGGGACACATCACCTTCTTCATTTACCCGTACACCCTTCACAGTTTGTTTACTCCTTTGCTTATCCTTGACCTGCAAGTATGGAAAGGGGTAAATATATAATCAGGATCTCTCAAAATTGGTTTCAGCATTCTTCTTTTGCCTTCCCATACTGGTGGTCAACAATATGTTTTCCGGGGACCAGATTCACAACCAACCTGAAGAGGAATTCCCTTGAATCTCTGCTCCAACTGCACATCATCCAGAAGCAAAGATACAACATCCTCATGACCTAAAATATCATCAGCAGGACCACCAGTCATGACGAGGTTCTGTACAGTGCTTTTTTGACTTGCTCTATGAAGGATCTTCTCTTCAATTGTGTCTTTACATACAAGTCTGTAGACAGTGACCTACAAGATTTAAAATGAGATAAAATCAGTTGAAACCAAAATAAACTGAGTATCACCACACTCTAGGAAAATCAAAGCATTTGTGTTTGCAGAGAGAGAGGCAAGATCAGAGGAAGTGAAGCAAGGTGAAAGAGCAACTGTGGCACGTGTGCAAGCAAAGAATGTACAAAGAGAGAGCATTCAATTGATACATTTATTTATTTTGTAAAGGGAGCGTGCAATCGCATGCTGCTATTTTCAATAATTGGTTGCAGGATCTAACAAACTTCACCTTTTACTTTCTTTGTAATTAGGAAAAGTGCATGATCCGGTATTTCAATAATCCAGAACCACCGACATGTTTAAAACTAAGAAGTTAGCACAATACTCTTTTCTACATTAGCAAAAAAGAGGGGAAAAGGTTGACTTTTCCTTCTTCGGCATGGAACTCCCATAACGATTGGTCTCGAACATTAGTGCAACACTCATTTAATCATATTATCAAATGCATGAGCATGGAGGGGGAATGAGGAAGCGAAAGCTAACATCTTTTGTTTGACCCAATCGATGAGATCTATCCATTGCCTGCTGATCAGATGTGGGATTCCAGTCATTCTCATAAAAGATTACTGTATCAGCAGCCGTCAAGTTGATACCCAGTCCACCAGCTCTTGTACTAAGTAAGAACACAAAAACATCATTCCTGCAACCATAAAATTACAAATACCACAAGTGTTAAGAGTGGACATGATTTAATTTCATTTAGAAGACATTATGTTAGAATATGTTCTTTGTCTCAGTCAACATTCTGAATCATGTATTTTTATTTTGGAGCATCTATCCTGCATTTGGCCTTCACGGTTTGAATTCCCTTTTCTTTTCCTATTTTATCCATTCCAATGTTAAGCTTCAATAAGCAACTGCATACAAGTAACATTTAGTAATCTCACTAGGATATGGTATCCCTGCAAGATGGCAAGACGTTACCTCTGCTGGAAGTCTCTAACCATGTCTCTGCGGTCTTGAATAGGTGTTGATCCATCAAGTCTAAAATATTTATATTTTCTGTAGTTCATGTAGTCCTGCAAGTTGCATTGAATAGTAGCCAGCATGAAAACTCCAACAAAGGTAAACAGTACTAAGCAATGTCATGCAGCCATACAAGTCATTCTCAAAGCTTGTGGGAAGATTTCCACTTTCAAATCACCGACTTTACTCATTCCCCCTAAAAACATTATATTCAAACTCGTATATATAATCCTATGCTGATTTTACATAACCATTACAATAAAGAACTCATACATCGAGCGGCCCGTGTGACAAGAACACAAGACTAAAGACTTTTAGATATTACTAGAGTCAAAAACTTTAACATTGTAACAAATGTACCAATACCTCAAGAATATTCAGCATCATAGTCATCTGAGCAAACAAGAGAACACGATGATTTTCAGCCCGCAAGCGTTTTAATAATATGTCAAGCGTTTGAAGCTTCCCAGAGTCCTATATGAAAACTATGAGTTAGAAAATCATTTCAACAAGAAAGTTGAAGAACAGAGAGGGTGAAGGAGGTCGCTCAATAAAAAATAAAGAAAATAAAGCACTTACGGTGAGCAATTTCGCCGGGTCAAAATTTTGCATGGGGGGAGACGAACCTAAAATTTTGTAGGTTAACTGAAGAGCAGGCTGTGCAACTGGTAGTTCAGAATCAATCTCTTGAATTAAATGATGGGGAAAACCATCTGGCTTTCTAGGTCCATTAAACTCAGATGTACGTGCAAATCCCACGAGCAACCTCGTAACCCAAGGGTCATGCAACTCTTCAAGTGTTTTATAAGAGAAGCTTCGGTCTGAGCAGTGGGCAACAATCTAGAAAAAAGAAAAAAGAAGAAATGAAGACACTGATTAATGATGATTTTGCGAAATCAAGTTTGAGGATTAGATAGTCAGGAAACATAACATACTGGTGGAGCTCTAGTCCGAGGGATATATGTGTATGCTGAGTGAATAAGTCTTGCATTGGATATAATCCTATCTTGATATGGGACAACCAATGCCTCAAAAGGGGCATGGCTGGAGCCCGTCGCAAATCTTCTTTGAAAAATCTTAGTCTCAGATTTTGTTGGCAGTAATAACATTCGGGTAACAGCCCTCACTTTTCCTCTTTCAAGGTAACCGTATTCAGGATCACTATCTGTAGTCTCTGTTACGGAGTCCACAACTTCATTGATAAATTTCTGTTCCCATCTCACCATAGAAAACAGCACTTGCTCCATAAAAGAACCAGTAGCTGAAAACATCACTTCTTGCGGGGACAAATTCATCAAATGGGTAAAACCAAAAGTTCCACTTTTGATAAATGACGCATTTGATCTATTCCCTTCAGAGAGGATAGATTGAAAAACATTCTCCGGGCTATAAATATTAAAATTTCTTTGAAAAAATTCTCTGCTAACACCACGAGCAATTGTTGAATTGAGCAATTTAGAACCTCGCATGATGTCTTGATGGACGAGTTTTGGCATCTAAAAAAATAAGGAAAAAACAAACATTAAAAACGTTATATAGAATCAACATACTGAGAGAAAGGCCCACCTATGGCCCGCAAATGTAAGTTTTAATTTAGAATCAATTTAAAATTAGCTTACAGATCAGATTTAAAATGTACTTAATCATTCAAAGAAAAGCATAGATCAAGAACTGAATTCCAAAAAAAACTCCATTGCAAAATTAAAACTTAGTGACATAACATTTATCTACCCTATCGCTTTTCTTCCTCCTATTTCAATTCCTCTTAACCTCAAGCCGACTGCAGTCAACTTTACAAATAAAACTTTCTTAAGAAATTGAACTACACATACTAGTCTCGAAAAGGAAAAAAATCGAGTAACACCGCAAGAAGGAGGCTGAATGAATTTGAATTTCTTTCTATGAAAAGTGTCGTAATTCACAGAATGAACTTGCTCCGCAGTAGACATGCAGTGCAAATTTCAGTGGTACGCATGATGCCAAGTTGTCTAAGGTATCGCATATTTTTTATTTGGAACAATAACATTTCAATAAGAATGGAATTAATGTCACAGATTCTAAACAGACACAAATAATTTGGAACAGTTTACACAACATCAGCTTGATGGCACCAAACATGCTATAATAGTATCTTGCTTGTGTTTTTAAGTTTAAGAGAGCACCATCAGGCAGAAAAAGGAAAATGAAACGGAAGGGTGACGAAGAAAGAATGACGAGATTAAATTCCTCAGAAGAACAAGGTTTTGTGCCGTACCTTGTATGATATTGGATTGTGACCCCCAGAATAGTATACTTCCTCCAATTCTCCAAATGTAGGAGGCAGAAGGGAATTTGGAATCTCTGCAAAATTATAGAATGTGGTTCCCTCACTCCTCTCAAACGACTCTGGATGGTTGCAAACCTGTTTTAAAGAGCATTATTTATTATAGGAAATGGGAGGGTGGTGGGGGGGCTCAGATGCTAAAAACAAAGGATCTTGTCTTTATCAACATACTGATCAATGCAAAATTTATGAGAGAAAGGGAACCTCCAATGACTGAATTGCCTACCTTTCTTAGTTGAATAACAATATTCATTAAATTCTGAATTTTCTTATCGTTGAACTGCCCGCGATTACTATCAAACAACTCAGCAAGAGATATTTTATTCTTCAGTGCTTCATAGAAATCTTGCTGCCGAGAACTCAACTTGCAGTGCACTGTAACCTCTATTTTCCTAGTCAGTTCGGATACTACATCTTTTTTAACTCGTCGCAACATGAAAGGCTTCAGAATAGAATGCTGTCAGGATAAGAACAAACCAAAAGATAAGTCAAAAAGGTCGGGGGGAAAATTAATCGGAGTCTAAACAAAAAACAGCGTGAACACAAAGAATGCAATGATTACAAATGAGACTCGATAATATCGAAATTCGAAAAAAATCTTGGCTGAATTCCTACTTTTCCACAACAGTGCAAGATACAATAATAAATTTCAAACATCAGCTTACTACAGATATTAAACAAGAAATACAAACTTACTAATCTGTTAAGTTGATGCTCATTCAAAGTACCTCCATGTTCTGCATGGTTCTCAATTCTAGCATGTAATCATAAAAGACAGTTAGGCCGCAGTTACACTGTCAAAAAAGTCCAACTAACTAAAATGAACAGAAAATACCCTTTTGAAAACCATTCATTAAACTGTTCATGACTATCGAATAAAGTTGGCATAATGAAGTGCAGAAGAGCCCACAATTCTGCCATATTATTTTGAATTGGTGTACCAGTCAGCAGCAGGCGATTCCGACAATTAAAACTGAGGAGTGTCTTCCATCTTATACTGCGAGATTACAGATATTGAATTATTTACACAAGAGAATATTATTTAAATTAATTTTAAAGGCAGTAATCACCACACTCATGACAATACACGTTCAGCAATGCTATCCAAATAAACAATTGATCAGTGTTCTTTTAAGGAAGTATGTTATATAATCATAGACAGTTACAGTTGAGATTAGTTAGTGAGGTTGGTTAATCCCTAGGCTTATAAATATGAGGGGTTGGGTAGATTGTAATTAGGTTATGAGAATGATAATGGGTTGAAAGGGATCAAACTTCTCTCCTTATTCTCTCGTCTCCCTCTTTCTTATTCACCTTCTTTCTACGTCTTCCTCTCTCATTCCCACACTTATTCTGTAACAAAATATTCAGCAGAAACAATGATGATATATGTCATTCACTCAAGCACCTCGGATTCATAATATAATTAGAACCTGTTGGAACTTTTAATTGCCTGAGCTTCATCTAACACCATGTACTGCCATTTCACACGCCGAAAATACTTCTCATCAGATACTAGTAGCTGGTAGTTTGTAATGAGAATGTGGAATTTAGCTTCCCTGGTAAAAAAGAAACGAATATTAACTATAGTCATTTGAGGGATAAAAAGACCAGAAAGATAAGTTACACAGAGAATAAGATATATGACAGGGTTCAGAGTATTGCTTTAACCAGTTAACCTCACATCACAACTTCCAAACATAAGAGCCAAGAAGATGACTATCTATGCATATGAACAATGCATTGCTACCAAACTAACAACGCACAAAGAACACAGTCGTCCTCTCTTCCTTCTGGATCCCACAATCACCCCACCATGTAATAGGGGATGTCAACTACTTATCTTCCTCATCTTCAACATAACAAGAACCAGCATTTTGAGACATTTAAAATAGAATATATCACTTTCCCTACAGCTTGGACAAGGAATTATTGAATGCCAAATTTCAATCACTGAACTGCAGAAAAATCCCACCCTGGGGCAGGCAGTGTAAAAAGGAAATCAAGTAACCGGTCTAAATAACTTGTGAATGTACAAGACATGGAATGAAGATTACCTACGATAAAGATCCTTTGGGTTAATACTTTTCCTAAGTACTGTCCGCTCATGAAGCCCACCCCAGTAAGGAATAGCTTTCAATTCAGGGCAGAAGCGCTCAAGTTCTTCATTCCAATTGTTCAATACTGATGCAGGTGCAACAACCAAAAATGGTCCCCATATATTTTTCTCCTGCATGGGAAAAATTGTTAAATTAAAGTCATCGGAATGCTCAAAAACACAAAGTTGACTGGTTACCTCAGCTAAATGGGCTAAAAATGCCATGGCTTGAATGGTCTTTCCAAGTCCCATTTCATCAGCAAGTATACCATTCAGACCCTGCTCATAACAATTAACTAACCACTGAAGACCTTTTAGCTGATATTCTTTTAGACAGCCTCTAAACATTTCTGGTGTCCGAACGGTTGATGCCACAGGCATTGTTGAGCTGCAACAGAACATCAGACAATTCATTTACAACTCAACATTATCGCTTAATATCATAATCATCAATGCCATCTGGTTAAAGATTAACACAGAAACATGTAAATACATATATACATGTCCATGTATGTGTACATATATTTGTCTGTGTGTCAAACAGTGGAGAGGACAGAGAACTCACGGGGTTTGCAAATCAATGTTACTTGCTCCTGCAACTTCCTGTGAAAGTGCATCAGTATCACCAGCCTGACGCAGCCTCAAGCATTCACTATCGAAAGCACTCGTCAGCTTTCTCTGCTTAGAGACAGCTTCTTGAGCAGCCTTCAAAGCTTCCTTCTTCAGTTCAGCCTCTTCCGGATCTTCCTCCTTGCTATGCCCAGCATCTGAAGAGCCAAGTTCTGCATCTTGGTCATCTGCTTTTTCATCTAATGTAGGTAAAACATCAGAGGACGGTAAGTTCGACTTGTTCTGCATAAAGTGACTGTATAGCTCAGTTTGCTGTATAAGGAAATTCAGCCTTTGCTGTTGTCTCTTTGCTTCTCGAAGCTCCTGTTCTCGTCTCAAAGCTTCTGCAGTTTCTTTCTCCTCTTTTTTCCTCAATTCTGCCTATAATGAATGAAAGAAGGGATTAAAAGGGCATCCAAGTCCAGTCCAATTTACAGTGAAATTTACAAAAGCATGACAATCTTCAATTCTAAATTATTCCAATCACCAGATCAGTGCACGCCAAATAAACCATTTTTTGACATAACACATTGCAATAGCAAATAAATACAATACACTTCTTCTTATTTGAGTCTCAACATCCACTTCACGCAGGCAACGGATTAAATTCACATCTGTGAAGGGTGCGCAACATTATCACACATAGAGAATTGCAGGTATGATTATTTTCCACCGGACATGCACCATTATCACACATAGAGAAGCTTCTTTAAGCAATGTTTTTTTTTTGTTTTTGATGACAAGAGCCATTATAATATATTCAGAAAGGACATTAATAGTACCATCTCCTTGTCTGCTCGTTTCCAGAACAGCAAGACATCTCTAGCTAGTTTTCGGGTGCGAATGGATGCACTCTTCATGAATTTAAGTGATCTAGACACTTTCATTCTGACCTGAAAGAGAAGAATATCCATACAAGTGACATATAAGATCACGGGATTAAGAGTTAAAACTTGATTGATTGATTGACATATGATATATATCAGAAAATAATCCATAATAAATCAGATGAAGGATATGCAAATGATAGGGGCGACAGAACATGCCTCTCTTTGACAGTTCTCTGAGAACCTCTTGGCATCAACAAGTTGCTTTCGATGGAAACCAGTAAAAAACCTGTGATGCTTTGGTATGTCTCTTCTTACAATATTTGCCCAGACTTTTCCAATTCTTTCCATTTCCTCCTTCTCAATCAAAGAAGGGTCTTTCTTTACCTTTTGCTTCTTAGGTAGGCTTCTTTCAATAATCTGCAGCAGAAATAACGATCAACAAAAGAGGGGGAGTAGGAATTGGAGAGAAAGGTCTCCCATAATATTATAATTCCCATGCATACCTCATATGTGTCACCTTTCTCTAAAACCTTCACATAATAAACCTGAAATACACCACCCTCAGACAGAATAGATCGCTTAATATTTCCAGCCGCTCCCTCTGGGATGGAAGAATTCGAAACAATATCAGATACTTTCAGACTAAATTGATGAGGTGAATCGGAAGCTGACATGGCCTTCAGTCGTGCATGAAGTGAATCATATCGACTTAAAGTTTCTCCCATGCCTGCTCGGCTTCTAGTCCCACCCCTCTTATCAGAAGCCATCATTGCAGCCAAGGATCCCAAATCCAAGGTACCTTTTAAATAAAATTCCTCAACTTGGATATTCGAGAAACTTGGAAGGTTCAGCATTGCCGCTAACTTATCATAAGTGGGAGGAATCTTGTAAGTAACGCCACCTCCAATATCTAACGAAGCTGGCTCATAGATAGTTCTGCAAGTAAAAGAAAACAATGGTGGCGTTGGTGATGATGAATATGTTATACAACATTAAGTCATAAATAACATTGCATATTCCAAATGCTCCAAGACTACACAGGCAACAGGGAAGAAAAATTAAACCTTTCACGTCCATATTGCTGTCTGAATTCTGCATCACGGTAGTTTACAGGTTTTTGAGGATTAATATCATTAGGCCACTCAGATGTAGTCTCCAGAGCAAGTATTCCTCCTCGGTGCCCATTCACTAACTTCTGCGCATTCAAACCTATGCTACTTTTAAGAAGTTGAGCACTAACACGATTTTTTGCAGGACTAGATGGGGTATCTTTAAACCTCCTCTTGTATTTTTTAATATGTTCCCCAAGCATTGATCGGTATTGCTCCTCAGTCATGTGCGTTCCACGAAAATCACCCTTGTCTTCGTCGTCACTGATTTGAGACCACTTCCTTTTCTTCAGCAAATTTACCTCACGCGTACTCCCATTACTGCGATTTGTGATTGCCCCACCTATAGGAAGTATTTCAAAAATAAAAGGTAAAAATATACATGAGTTGAAGCTCTGGTCTCCAAAATTCATCCGCGCCGGCTATACAGTGCAGAAAACTTGTAGAATAGAACGATCATTTGCGTGCATATAAAATCCAGGTAAAGAATCTTTGAAGACCAACTTAAAGAAAAAAAGTAATTCCTACCTTGGCTATCTCCGCTCTCATCCTGACTATTATTCCCATAATAATCAAAATCATCATCTTGTTGTGGAAGTTGAAAATTCACCAAAGACTACAAAACAATGCAACAAGAACGACAAAAATTAAAGAGCCCTAACAATATTTCGCGGGAAAATAAGCTTTAGGAAATATAAAAAGCTAACAACAGTTTGAATCAATTATGCAAAGCTCTAGTAACACCAAAAGCGATAGATTTAAAAAATAAACAAGTTTAGAGACATGATGCAGGAATATAAAACCTCCAGTTTTAATAGGAAGGTAGTTCAACAAACATAAGAAATAAAGCATAATAACTTGGTGTAAAACATGAAAGCTACGAGAGAATGGGGAAGGCCAGAGTGACAAACCTCGAGATTGAAAAGGCTAGAGTACGAGAGTGAGTCCTTGAATCGCCTTCTGTGATCCATGGGGTCTGACGCGATTACTATGTGTGGGGAACCTTGATTGGAGGAACCCTAATTCTATGGAAAGTCATGAAGGATGAGATTCGGCAAAGGGGGATCGATAGGGAAGCTCTTCAATAGCCCTAAGAGGAGTATTGTTACGATCGGTACCTCAAGAGAGAGAGAGAAGGAATAGAAGAGTCGAGAAAGAATGAAGAAAACAGAGAGAAGGTCAAGTTTGGAGAGAGGAAATCAGATTCTGCTCATTGCATCAGTCTGAGGCTGCAGCCCAACATTACAATATCAGGGACGTGCATGCGTAACGATCATGCAGTAACAGAAAAGCAACGGAAAAGACGAAAAGGGTATTAAAGTTCCGGTATAAAGACTCAAATGCCCTCAGTTGCACCTTATTGGACCTGGTCTGGGTGCTAATGATCTGGGGGACCTCGGTCGATTCTTAATCAAGTCAATGTAGCATAAGATTCACTTTACAAAAACTGAGCAACCAAAATAAATTAATTTAAAGTATTTGTGTTTATCATTTTCTTTAAATTAATTTATTTAACTTATAAATTAATATATAATCTAATAATACATGTAATTATTTTTAAGAAATCATGAAACATATGATATAGGTAAATAGTTTATTTAATTTATTTAATCTCTCAAAATTAATCAATTAGTTTTTATATTAAATGTGCAAGATAGTAGTTATGTGCACTATAATGCTCATTACCTTGATGAAACCTATACCACTACTATTAAATATAATTTTAATTATTTTTAAAAATTTAAACAATAAATTTTAAATAAAAATCACTTTTTAAAAAAATTGACAGTCCGGAGTGCTCATCACCAAGGGATGAGCACCGAACAATTTCCTTAGTAACATCTTTGACTTTGAGCTCAAGGACGTCCAACGCAAATTGTTGAAAACAACGGGAAAAGTCAGCCCAAACTTCCCATCTTTCCAATGTACCAAAACTTGAGTTTCAGCCTGATTCCACATAGGAACCACTTGAAGATCCAGAATATCGAAGAGCTTATTATTGGGCCTAGTGATATCCGGCTCAACATCATAGTTCGGACAAAACAGGGTTTGGACCAATGGGATTGAGTTTAGTGAAGAAACTAATCTTGCACAACATCTGCGGAACAGAAAAACCAAGATATATGTAACACCATGTATTTCTCTCTCCATTTTTTCCCTTGAAGGCTGTTGATCTCTCCAGATTACTATTCATAGAAGGTTCTTATTGATAGGAGGTTAAGTGTTGTGAAGTGCGGCCAGGGAGATGTTGGCTTTCAATCGGGAGGCAATTGATGGAGAGTTGATAATGTAGGTGTTCATTTAAATTAGTGATAGAAGCTATTTTTTAACGTGATTTATGATTTACGGGGTAAACATATAAAAGAATATTTATCTCTATTTATGTAACCATACTTTTCGAACGCCATCACAAACAAATCCTATAATGTTCCATAAGTATAATGCTCAGTAGATATTTAAATTGGTTGATTTTTCTATTTCATTTCATGTATAGTCCATCAGACTGATAATCAATAATATATGAATATACGTTTATTTTTAAATCAGCCTGATTTATGATTTTCCACGTGGCGAGACACGAGAGGTTTTCTGATTTGCGAGGAGAATCTGGTGGGACCAACCCTTCCCCAAACGTTATCCTATCCAGAAATCTCCTGCAACCCCTTTTCTGGCTGGAAATGCTCTTTGAAATCTCATGGATCTTATTCAAATCCTCTCAAACATACTCAATTCAGGCTCTTTTTGCTTCAATCCCCATAGTCACATCATCTCGTGCTTCCCACAGTTCTTCCTATTGCTATTCCATGAAGTGAGATAAATTTTCTGCTGCCATTGATAAGTTTGGCACTAAATATTCTAGATTCTCTTTTCTCTGTCCATCTTCGAACCTGAGTTGATTCTTTCTGCAATTGAAATGATGGGTCATTTAAATGTGCTGGAATAATGATGGGCTCCCCGTTTTCCAATTTTATCTGCCATTTCTGGTTTATCATGGTGTGGATGAAAGGATGAGTGGGACATCTGTCCTTACCCAAACCCGTCTTTTATCACCACTAAAGAATCCACCCCAAAACACTGAATTCAATTTCAGGCTCAACGAGCAGAAATGCTTGTCTCTGCTGAAAAAATGCAACAGCATGGAAGAATTTAAGCAAGTTCATGCCCAAATCCTCAAGCTGGGCTTGTTCTGGGATTCTTTCTGTGCGAGCAATCTTCTAGCTACATGTGCCCTAACCAACTGGGGCAGTCTGCAGTATGCTTGCTCAATCTTCCGTCGAATTGAGGAACCTGGTAGTTTTGAATTCAACACCATGATCAGAGGCTACGTAAAGAATATGGATCTAGAAGAAGCTTTGCTTGTTTATGAAGAGATGCTTGAAAGAGGAGTTGAGCCTGACAACTTCACCCACCCACCTCTTCTCAAGGCATGTTCTCTTCTAGGAGCTCTCCAAGAAGGAAAGCAAATTCATGGGCATGCTTTTAAGGTGGGTCTTGAAGACGATATATTTGTACAGAACAGTTTCATCAGCATGTATGCGAAATGTAAGCAAATTGATCATGCACGGGCTGTGTTTGAGAAAATGGATGAAAAGAGTATAGCTTCTTGGAGTGCTATAATTGGAGCTCATGCAAGTGTTGACATGTGGCAGGAATGCTTGGTGTTGTTTAGTGATATGAGCAATAAGGGATGCTGGAGGGCGGAAGAAAGCACATTAGTCAGTGTGCTCTCTGCATGTAACCATTTGGGTGCTCTTGATCTTGGAAGGTGCATTCATGGAATTCTGCTAAGAAACATCAGTGAGCTCAATGTCATTGTTGAAACTTCGTTGATTGACATGTATGCCAAGTGTGGATGCCTCAAGAAAGCGCTTCACCTGTTCCAAAACATGACCGAGAAGAACCGATTCTCTTACACTGTGATGATATCTGGGCTTGCCATGCACGGACATGGCAGGGAAGCTCTGAGAGTTTTCTGGGAAATGCAGGAACAAGGTTTGGCGCCGGATGATGTTGTCTATGTGGGTGTATTAAGTGCTTGCAGCCATGCTGGTCTAGTCAAGGAGGGTCTTAAGTGTTTCAATCTCATGCAATCTGAGTATGGGATTGAACCAACAGTTCAGCATTATAGCTGCATGGTGGATCTCATGGGACGAGCAGGGATGCTCAAGGAAGCCTTTGAACTCATAAAGAGCATGCCAATTACACCAAATGATGTGGTGTGGAGAAGCCTTCTTAGTGCTTGTAAAGCCCACCTTGATTTAGAACTAGGTGAGATAGCTGCTCAGAATCTTTTCCAGATGAATTCTAGAAATCCCAGTGACTATTTGGTGCTATCAAATATGTATGCACAAGCTAAAAGGTGGGATGACGTGGCAAGGATCAGAAAGGAAATGACTGTAAAGGGCTTGATTCAAACACCTGGGTTTAGCTTGGTTGAAGCAAAGAGAGAGGTGCACAAGTTTGTCTCACAGGACAAGTCTCGGCCCCAATGTGAAAGCATCTATGACATGATTCACCAAATGGAATGGCAGTTGAAATTCGAAGGCTATGCACCAGATACATCACAAGTGTTGCTTGATATAGATGAAGAGGGAAAGAGGGAGAGACTGAAATATCATAGTCAGAAGCTAGCAATTGCATTTGCACTTATACATGATAAATCTGAAGGAGCTCCCATAAGAATATCAAGAAACCTTAGAATGTGCAGGGACTGTCATACCTACACCAAGTTCATTTCGTTGATTTATGAGCGAGAAATCACAGTAAGAGACCGTCATAGGTTCCACCATTTTAAAGATGGAACTTGCTCTTGTAGAGACTATTGGTAAATCTCTCTATAACCTTGAGAAGCTGTGAGATCAGAGATTGGGGAATTATTGAGCATATTGTGTTTGTAAGCGGTGTTACAATTTCAGGACATCCAGCGAGGTCAAACAGAAGAGCAAGAAGAAAATCAAATCCGAGCATAGTTTTGCCAAATCTATTCAACACAATTGTATTTCAGGTTTCAGAAATGTTTCGCACACCATAACATTCAAAGATCTTAGGCGACGAATTGGAACATTTAGCACAGAACTTATTGGATGAAGACTTCCTTTCTCATTGTACATTTTTCAAGAATAGTATAACAGATATCAAGCTTACCATCTGGTCATCTTTTTTGTCACACGCAGAAGAAACTGATTCACCTAGTCTACAACACACATTCCTTGCAAATATTGAGGCTACTTGCAGTATTTGATTCATGTAATCAGCTTATTCAATATGTAGTGTTGACACAGCTGATGTGATTTCATTGGTTCTTGGATCAACATTCTCTAAAGAAACTCCATGAGGATCTTCTGTAACAAGCAATGCAAGCACATTGAGTGAACTCCAAACTTTTGTCACATTTGTGCTTGAACCTCCCAAGGTGACAGCGAAGACTGCATCATATCCTCCTGCTCCCGGAACCCCTGCCAGCAAAACCCCTTCCAAGTTCATAGTAGCATCGAGAAGTCGTGTCTGTGATTCTGGTTCAACCTGTTTTGCAAGCTCATGAGACTATTGGACTCATTATTCTTAATAAATTGATAAACTAATCAACCAGGAAAGCAAAAGTGAGTGTATCTTCTGTGTGATTACAAAAGTTGCAAGTCCTTTAGTTACAAATATTTTACGCTCAAAAAGCAAACACAATTCAAATCCCATGTTAACTTTCTTGAATCTTAATTGATTCAGTATTTTGGCAATACACATTATTTATGAAATTTACTGTGTCCGTTATAATCCTATTCAATGGGATTCCAACAGCAACTGGCTATGGAAAGGAAAACATCCAATTAAAAGGTTACCGGTTTAATAAACCCCAACAAGAAGATCATCAAATGTTAAACCCACTCATTTTCTTGTGGGGGGGGGGAAGAGGGAGACGCCATAAATCAAGGGTTATTTTTTAATAGCGCAATAGTCTCACTACTGTTCTAAAAAAAAAAAAGAATGAGTTCACATCAGTTACGATCGGTTCATTACACATGGATATAAACTTACAAGGAGATCAGCGCATCTAACCAGGAGACACTAAACGGGCACTGATTCAGTAGAATGAACTTACAGGAACACCAGCAGCCTCACCCATTGTGCGCATATGATATCTAACTTCAAGCATCGCATCTTTTGCTCCTAGCAGTGCTTTAATAACTTCTTTGTTAGGTTCGGAAGCTTGTTCAATCCACTGCTCATGCAGTTCGCATTTTAAACATCAACAGCAACAACCAAAAATTCAAGAGTCAAGAATCAAAGCCGCAAGATGGCAAGGAAAACAATAGAAACTCAACATCAAGAAAAGAAGGCCTCAGCCATGACAGGTCACTTCTGTGGTTACAAAGCACTGAAATTTCAGAAATCTCGCTACAAGATCCTTCTTTTCTCCCTGCCAAAATACAATTGAAAAAAGCTCCATGCCCAATCATGAACAGAAGCCATTAAAAATTTGAAATTACAGACAAGATATCATCTGAATTATGTTTATTGTGAGCCATGAGGTTTACAATTCTCAGGCATTAAAAGGTAAACCAAGTGGGATCATTAAAAACTTCAACTTTGATGTTATATCTGATTCTACATCCTTCCTTCGTAAGCATGGGGTGTGACAAACAGTCTGAAATTAACCTGATTTGAACAATAATTTATATTTTGATTTCCTATTCACTTTATTAACACAAATGTAGATGAGCTCAGGAAATACCTTGTCTGATCTGAGCATGCTGCAGTTATTAATTACACATTTGTATGCATCCCATTGTTCCTTTGCTAGTCTGCTTAACAATTTCAGGTGCATTTCCAGTGCTGAGTTTGCTTCTGACAGCCTTCTCCATATTTCCTGAGATTTTTTAGGGTCTGACTTTTGCCATTTTTTGACAGAACCTACCATTGATGGCGTGGAAGAACCACCAGTTCCTGGTTCTCCTAGTAACTGGAGAGAATGATATTCAGTACAATATATACCATATGCTTCAGACTGTGGTTATTGGCTGAAAATATTCTGTTATGTATTATTCTGATATGGACAGCACAATGTATAGTAATATACAAGGTGGGCAATGATTACAGGAAGAAAATAAGGGATATACACAATCAGGTAGATCCTTGGGATATTTTGCTAATTACAGAATAATTATAATAAGGACAGCTGCCATCTAATCGGCAAGTGTTAGATGAAATATAAGAGTTTAAGACATTTTATAGCCAAAGGCCAGAAGGGTGAATTTCAGAGAGATAAAAGCATACATGGAACAGAAGGCTTAGAAAAACCAAGAGGTATATTCAATAAGAGATTTAAATTTTATATCTGATATACGTTTCAATACTACCCTTCCATTTCCCTTCTCAGAAGGTTTCAGTTAACCATGGTAAAAGTAAAAGTACATAGCTATATACAGCCCTCATCCCTCACAAAGGAACAAAAGGAATTGGAGAGGAGGTAAGTATCCAATAACATACACAACTGTGGGACACACAGACATACACAAGAGCCAACATATGTGAAACTGAAGTTGCTTACAAGAGTCATCGAGGGTGGTAATGAAAACTCAGTCCTCTCATGGTCCCATTTTCCTTTCAAAACATTAGTGCTAGCTTCCAATAGAAACCCCGCATTCGCTGAAATCTGCAATATCAACAAACTCAGTAATGTTTGTGGAACATATTTTCTAATTTCAAAATAACATTAAACCATCAAGTTAGAAAACTAACAACACGAGCAGTCTAAAATAATGGGGCCAATGGCAATAATTGGTTCTGAGAATTGGATTCATTCCAAAACTATATTTAACCAATGCATGGAAATAATGGGTGATCTAAATTTATGGAGCTGCTAGCATGAATAAATGCTGCAAACACAACTCGATCCATCTGGATTTATTTTACCTCAACAAATAAACCCAACAGAAGGAACTAAAATTGGCATGCAACAGCAGCAGCAGCAGCAACAACAAGCCTTATTCCATCAGCATAGAACAAATATTGACTAGAAATCTAGGACAATAGTTGTGACCTTCCCTTGTACCAACATGTTTATCATCACTCATTAGTATTGCAAGTATTCACAGAGCACTGAATAGAGTTGTATCAATGGCCTCTTTTTAGGTGTTTGGCACATGGATTAGGAAGTTTACTTGGCTGATATTTATAGGCCAGAGGGACTGGGTAACTCTTCCATGTGCATTTCTTTTGCTGCTTGGTTTTAGGTGGATATCTTAATCCCCCTTCTCTGCATAATCTTTCTTTCCATCTAATCTGATATCTTCTTTTATCTGAATAGAATTCAGATAACAGTTGCAGTCACTGTACTCAATATAGACAGCTGATGTGGGACAGAGTCAGACTAACTCGCCAGGAGGTTAAGTTGTGCATTTCCATCTTTACTGGTGGAACATCCATAACTTCTGCAGAGTTAGTCTATAAACTATTTTATAAGTATGTATGAGGAACTTAGACAAATAAGTATCGTAGTATTGCTCCTCAATACACAGCACCACTTGAAATGCACCCACAGAGAAAGACACGTGTATACAAAAGGGGATAGGGAAAATACCTCAGCAGAAGAGATCACTTCTGGTGAAAACCGCATGTAGCGTTGACTGCCATAAACAGCTGAACTAACATCAAACCCACTGCCTACTTTTCCTTGTGCAATACAATGAGCGGTCTGAGCTATTTTATGCACCACATCAAGATCTTCAGTATCCTTCCTTTCCTGAAGATCTTTGGATGAGGAAAGCCTTACAACTCCAAAGTAATGAAGTAAAGCAGCAACTACAGCAGTTGTCATTGCCGCAGACGAGCCCAATCCAGTTTTGGCAACTTCAGGCCTGCAGTTTGCTGCACTAGCATCCTCAGTATTCAATGTTATTGAGGAAAACGGTGGAAGGGTGGCCAATGATTCTGGTGTCAAAGGAAGCCCGCATCTTTCAAGCTGCAGAATAATTTACTGGCAAATTAATTTTTTAATTTAATCTTTTTTGTATTTTATCTACTGTTCAGATTGTGGGCGGTTAAAAAACAAGAGTCATGCAACCAGGGGAAAGGGGGATGAGGGTAAGGGTACATTACCAGGTTCCTGTATGAATAGAAATCATTACCACCCAAAATTGTAATATCAAGACCTGCAAAACTAATCCAGTTAGAAAATTAAAACTTTGAAGCTGCTTTCTTATAGCAACAGTAAAAACCATATGTTACCTAGTAAAAGAAGCTTGTGCAACAACTCCATCTTATTCTTGTCAAATGTCGCATGTGCGGCAGCCAAAGAATATTGCACAGCATTCTCCACAAAAGGATTCCTTATTTCACTGAAATAACAAACCAATCAATAATAATAAGCCCACAATATGTTGTCCAACTCTGCAATCAAGCCATTACTAGTGTCTAGTGCGGCCAAAAACAAAAAGAATATTATTTAACTTTAGACCATCCGCAATCCCTGTACTATAATTGCTATTAATGAGGTCTGGAATTCCATTACCAGTACTGTAATTGAATGAGTTTCAATAAGGGCAAAGAGAAGACTAAATGAAGGCAAAAGCATAACATAAAACTTGCCTTGAAGAAACACATTGGATTTTAAGATTTTGGAGAGCCAGTTTGTACATGCCTTCTCTGGAAAGCTGAGGAGATGTTAATTTCACATCTGTCCATGCCTGAATGAAATGAAACGGACAACAATCACGTATAACTCAGTGCCACAATAATGATTATGCTTTTAAAAAGAAACTAAATTGGTTAAAGAAGGAAAAATAGTCCTGGCCAATGAAGACATCAAATAAAACTACCAAAACAGAGAGTGGTTTTCACACTTTCAAAATTGAAGCTGCTAAAATGTAGTATCTTATCAGCTATAAGATAAATAAGCATGCTATATCTGCAAGAAGTGATGATGCATTGAAATTGCTCATGAGCAACTTCCCTTCTAAAATAAACAGCAATTGCATGCACAGATAGATCTGTTTCTTATTCGAACGCTTGCTACCTTACCTTTGATCAACGCAAGCGTCATGACAAAATTTGCAGCCAAAAAGAAACTATAATAACAGTATACTACAAAGAATCTAGGAAGCAGCAAAATATTTGCCAAATTCAGATCATTTCACAAAGAACAATATGTACAAAAATAACCCACCCACGCCCAGCTATGGGGATTTATTTCCTCGTAAAGTGGTTTCACGATTGCATAGAACCGGGCATTTGTACTGAGTACAAGCCCCGAGTTTGGTCTCTCTAATATGAGATAGCCCCCAGTCATCAACACCTTCCCCGGAGCAGAAGCAACCCTGAGTGCACAGAGTCGGCAATTTAGAGTACATATACCTTCATTTCTTTCAGCAAGAGAATATGCGTGAGAGAAATCTGATCACTGATAAAAAATCATACTGTATTAACTATAGCCACAATAACAATCAAAGCTAAACTTTCATATAGCGTTTGCTTGTTTGTAGCCAAAATCCCAATTTAATTCCATGCTTGCTATGATTAGTTCTTTCAAATAATTACTCGGTGCCCGGGAACAAACTGGAGACGCAAATTCTTGGCGATGGGGATGGGGAGTAAACTTACACAGCCATAGGTCTCCCACTACACATCCCAAGAACAACTGGAACTTAAGCACCGAAATTTCTGAAAATTAAAAGGAAAGAAGCTCCAGCGATTAATGATGGAAGTTCAGAAGTGATGCCGATCCCAGGAGCTGGGCTACAGTGTTCGTTTTTGGTGATGGAGGTCGGTTGGGGTGTGCAAAAACGGTCCATTCCGATCCAACCGAGTTGGTCAGACCGGTTCAGTCCAATCCAATTCATTTAGATTGAACCAAACTGACTAGTCATATTGGATAGGATTGAGGACTAATTATTCATCCAAGTTGATCAGCTATTTTTTAATAATTTATTTTTAATTTTTTATGTTAATAATTATATTTATTATTGTTAAAGGCTGAAGATCATCAAATTATATTTAAATTTTAATATTTTGAGGTGAATTATATATGATCTTATATTTTTCTATACTAATTTTTTATTGTTAGATTAAAATTTTGTTTATTGTAGAGGAGAAAAACAACAAAAAGTTAATTAAGGTCTATGGACTGGTCCAAACAATTCAAACGGATAAGTTAAGTCCAGCACAATTTCATATTGGTACTAGATTGGATCAGGTATTGGATTGTCTTACACAATTTTGGTGGTTTTAATAAACTATACATGTGGTTTTTTTTTTTTGAATATCAACCAAATCTAATATAATTCATGCATACCCCTGGTGGTGGAGAGGGCTTCATTGGCTTGGCTTTTTTTTTACCATCACATTGGCTTGGCTTGAGCCCTCCATATTCGTGTAAAAATATAGTAATAATTAATAAAAGATAAGTAAAGATTTAAGGGAAAATCCTATAAAAATATTTTCAAAATATGAAAAGGATAAATCAATTATTCAAATTTACATAATAGCATATTGGCTTGGCAATATCAATTTGGAATTTGGATGTTTTAGGAAAAGATATCACTGCCCGTAATTCCAACAAATGAGACTTTCCTTACCAATACATTTGCAAGTTAGCGAATTGCAATTTCAATATATGAAATGTCAGTAAACTATAGGAAATTCACATACATATAAATTAAAACCCTTAAAAATTCCAAAAAAAAATGAGAATCCCCTTATAAACATATTTGCAGGTCAAATATAGCGAATTGCAACTTGAGTATAAGGAATGCTTAATAAAATATAGAAAATTCATATATATGTGAATTAAGACTCCTATAAATTCCAAAAAGATAAGACTCCTTTTACCAACACATTTACATGTCAGGTATTGCGAATTGCAACTTGTATACATAGAATGCACAGTAAAATATAGGAAATTCATGCATTTGTTAATAAAAACCCCTGAAACTTTCAAAAAATAAAACCCCCCTTACCAATATATTTGCAAATTAAGAATAGAGAATTGTAACTTGAGTATGTGGAATGCCTAATGAAGTATAGAAAATTCACACATATACAAATTAAAACCCTTGAAACTTCCAAAAATTATGACTACCTTACCAATGCATTTACAAGTCAAGTATAGAGAATTGCAATTTTATTGTAGAAAATGTCCGGTGAAATATAGAAAGTTCACACATATGTAAATTAAGACCCCTGGGACTTCTCTTATCAACCAATTTGTATATCAAATATAGTAAATTACAATTTGAATATAGAAAATGCATGTATTAAATCATATATGCAAAAGAGAGAAATTGTAAATAAGTATATGTATAATATTTTGATATCCCAAACTGATCATTCTGATTTGGAAGTTTGTATATTTTAGACTTTGATTTATCTTTTATATATTTTGAGAGTGTTTTTATAGGATTTAATTAATGAAAAGGGGTTTAATGTCAATTAACTCCAAAAGTTGCTTAAGAGTTTAGAATAATAGTATATTTTATCAAACCCAATGAAGTTTTCGTGGTGCTTATCATTAACCTTGTTATTGATTTATAGACACCCACTGTAATCTATGAGATGTTATATTTTTTGTATGAAGCAAGACAGCTTTAAAGCGTAGTAAATTACACGTGTTAGATTAAAAGAATTGACTTGAATAGTTAATATCTCAGATTGAGTTTATGTAAGAAAAATAAAAACATGCAAAGATAGGATATTTTAGACCATATATATCTATAATAAAATAGATTAAATCGCTCTTTAGATTTGCAGTAAAACATACATTTTCAACATGATTTACAGTTTACAAAGTAAATATATCAGAATAATTTTAATTTGATTTGAATAAACGTATTTTTATAATGTCATTTCAAACAATGTCTAACTTGTACAAGTTTTGAAATTTCTTATTTAACCCGAATGCAAATATGCATGTCTACATATCCATTCATGCATACCTATAATTATGTATTTTTATCTGGCTAGGTTGAGCATTGACCAGATAAACACTGTGATCTTGCTAAGCTCCAGAAGAACATTGGATTAAGCCATGCGAGTCATGTTGTCTGTGTTTAAAGTGGATTGCATGAATCATGGGTTGCATTTAAGATTTCAAATTTTGGCTCCATGTTGAGAATTTACTTAATAGCCATTGTGATCTTGCCATGCTTAAGAGGAATATTAGATCAAGCCATGTGGGTCATGTGACACGTGTTTAAAATGGATTTCCATGACTCATGGATTACATTTAAGTCTCTAAAATGTTTCCATGAGAAATTAATGCAGATTAGCGAGTTTGATAGGATAAGCTCTACCATTCGCATGGTTTAAATTTGGTACTAACCTTTGTAAAAATATGTTAATTCAATTCATTCTACATATAAAAAAACTACGAGTTGGTCTAAACTTATTTATCTATTCTTGAATTATTGGAGTTTAATTCAATTTGTATCATTATTTTTTTTAAACAGCATTAAAATATTTCGTTAAACTAATAAATTTAAGTAAATTCAAAATAAAAATATGAACTCAGATCATAGACTTGGAAGAATTTACTTTTATATGTCAATAAACATCAAATACATATGGTTAAAAACATTAAATAAATTTACTTTTATAATTAATCTCGATCAATGCCTATACCATATTTAAAGTATGTAATGATTCATTCATTGTTTTGAGATAAAAAAAATCGAATCAATATTAATAATTCCAATAGAAAAATAAATTGCAAGGTAGCCAAGACCCTATTTTTCAACAGTGTTTTTGTTTTGGTATGATTCAACCATGCTCTTTTAATTAACATCTTATCTTTCTTTCATCATGCTTTTTTAATCTTCAGTACCTTGAACAACAAAAGAAACATTAAGCTACTTGGAAATTAATTTATAGATTTCTACTTATTATTAAATATTCACGCATCACTCTTTTAACCTCCCGTTTTCGAGTATCATTTTCAAACTTGATAAAGAAATGAAACAATAAATATTAATATTTTCTTTTTAACTCCACTGTATAAATTGACACGCGACAGTTTGGAATCTTCGTTCCCAGCATCGGTCGACCAAACCTGATTCACCAACCCTGTTTTTCTTTCTAGCTGGAAGAGCAGGGAGCCCTAGCGTCGGAGTGGAGAATTGAGAAATTAAAGAGAAAATGCAGGTTTCTGGTGCTATCAGCGACGTATTGGTGGCACTCGCACCGTTGGGAGGTGTCCGGCTGCCTGAATTTCGACATTGGCATGCCCTTTCCGACGCCAAAAGTTTCCTTTCCGCCGGATTTCTTAAAGTAAGCTGTTAGTATTTTCATCTGCATGCTCTTAATTCTCACTCTGCATTTCTTATCGCTTTCTTCATCGGTGGATTTTGATAGCGCAGTCTGTGTTGGAAAATTATTCGTATTCAGTCTGGAAATTTAGTATACTCTGTCTAGAGAATTGTCGCCTAGATAAGAGGGTCCAGTTGAAAAATTTTCTCACCGTTGGCTGCTTATGACTTGGAAGGATCAATTTTTTACTGGGAAGACGTTGGGAATCTTTGAAAATTTTGATCTTCTCTTCCTCATATTTTCAGCGAAACTGAACTTAGTCTCTAGCCTTGTTTCGGCTGTTTTGGACAGACAGCTACCCGAAATGAGACCCTGGAATTTTGGTTATTTGAAATTCTGGATTTCTCTAGAGCTGAGGAGTGCGAAACTAGTCATGTTGGTAACACATGACCACTGACACACGTAGAGCATACTCTAACACTCAGCTATCTTCATTGGGATGCCTAAGAATAACTCCCTTTGCCAATTGGTGGAAGGCGGTATCGGAAACAAAGGGTTTCCTAATTCCCACGCTATAAAGGCCAAACCACGTTTTTTCTCGGTTATTGAACGTTTTAATTATGAGATGCTCGTGATATGGTAATAAGTGCATGTATAGACTACATTGCTTCTTCTTCTTTTTTTAGAACGATGATTTGTTTGAATAGGCTTTACTCACTCCTGCATTTAATTTCCACTCAGTAATAATCTGTTTGGCCAAATGATACTTCTGCTTTTGAAGTATTAATTAAAGTAGGTTTCTGATCTGGCTGGTATATAATCATAATGGTGTACATGGAAGGGTATATATAACGGTTAGTTGATTACATTTGGTCGGGTCGTTTGGGAAAATCAACGTATTAAGAGTAGTTGACGGTTGACAGATTCAGTTCATTTGTATCTGGTAACTCCCTAGCTAAAACTCCAACTCGTATCTCATATCATGGTGCTTGTACATTCTTATGGGCAGGAAAGCTAAACATAGTTTTTGACTTTTTGGTATTGTGTGTTATTTTACTTTGAAGCAAACGCTTTAAAAGTATTCTTTTCTACTGTAGAGCGGTCCTTCAATTGGCAATTCCAAGCTTTATAAACTATACAACTGCCGGTCTAGAGGTTTAGTCCTGAGAGCATCGGCTAATTCAAATGATAATTCAGTGCCTGTTGCTCCCCTTCAATTAGAGTCACCAGTTGGTCAGCTTTTGGCACAAATTTTGCAAACCCATCCTCATCTATTGCCAGCAGCCATTGATCAGCAACTTGAGAACCTTCAAAGTGATGAAGATGTCCATAAAGAAGAATCTTCAGCTCAAGATATTCTTTACAAGTAAGTCCTTTAGATCTGGCATGAAAATAATGTTGTATCCCATTGATCAACGTGTAATAACCTAATTGATTGAACAGTTTACTCACATGATTGCTGGAGCAAGAAGCTGATGGCAATCCTTACCTGACCTCAACTGAATTTATTGTTCATAATTTGATTAATAGAATTATTGAATAAGAGTTACAAGATCAACTTTTGATTTGACCAATTGCTGGATTTACTGATCAATTATATAGCAGCAGATTGTACGCCCTCACAAACACGCATAATGATGGAAATATATTGTAGCAATTGGAACAACATACTGTTTTTAAGTTGACAAAAATAAGCCTGCTGAGATTGTATCATATTTTTTACGTAGTGGCTATTTTATTTTTATTTTTTCGCTTCCCCTTCTGCATATTGGTACAATCTATCATCCAGGGTTATAAGCATGTTTTCTTTACTGGGGGCCCTTATCCAATTGTTTTTAGTTACTTTTTCTCGTAGGGAAATTGCCAACGAAAGTGTTCCTACATACCTTAAAGATATTAACATACCTTGATAAGCGTTGATTTTGTTGAATCTGAATTCCAGGAGGATAGCTGAAATAAGAGAGAAAGAGAAGCGTGTAACATTGGAAGAGATAATATACTGCTCTATTGTTCAGAAATTTGTTGAAAACGGCATTTCAATGATCCCAAAAGTATCATCAACCTCGGATCCTACTGGCCGAGTGGATTTCTGGCCGAATCAAGAGCAGAAACTAGAAGCTGTTCATTCCCCGGAGGCATTCGAGATGATACAAAGCCACCTATCTCTGGTGCTGGGGGAACGGGTTGTGGGTCCTCTTCAGACAACTGTTCCGATTAGTAAAATAAAACTAGGCAAGTTGTATGCTGCTTCAATAATGTATGGTTACTTCCTTAAACGAGTTGATGAACGGTTTCAACTTGAGAGGACAATGAAAACCCTTCCTGAGGATTTTGGTAAAGTAGATGATGTGAGCCTTGAAGAACCATCGCCATCAAACAGGCTCTGGGATCCGGATTCGTTGATCAGGATCCCTGCATATGAAGACAACGATAGCATTATCGAGGGAGAATATTACATAGACACAGGTGAAGCCAAATCATACAGACTCAGATCTTATGTAATGTACTTGGACGCAGAGACCCTACAGAGATATGCAACCATACGTTCTAAGGAAGCCATATCATTAATCGAAAAGCAGACTCAGGCCCTTTTTGGGAGACCAGACATCAGAGTCACTGAAGATGGTTCTATTGAGACCCCCAATGATGAAATGCTTTCCATCACTTTCACTGGTCTCACCATGCTAGTCTTGGAGGCTGTCGCCTTTGGATCATTCCTATGGGGTGCAGAAAACTATGTTGAATCCAAATACCATTTTGTCAATAACTAGAATACTGTAATTGTAGATCTTTCGACTGCATGTTTTAGATTGTGTAAAGTATTTTGATGTAAATGCAACATATGGAGCATATCTATTTTATGATACTCCTGAACTCGAGAAGATCGTATGGCCTATAGCATGTAAAAAGTAGGGAAAGTTCATGAAGGCAATCATATCATCATGAGATTTATGATGAAAGTTATAGTGAGTAGGATCGTTTTCAAGCTGTGAATCTTAAGTCACATCTCTTTGCTACATGTGTGATATACAGAGAATTTAGTTTTCTGATAAAACTTAATGTGGCTGATAAATAACTATATATGGTTTGTGTTATGGGCAGAACAGGTATATAGGTGCTGAATGAAGCATTACATCAAGTCCGAGTCCAAATTATGAAACTGTTTTAATTTTAAAAACCGAAATATATTATAAAATTGTTAATGAATAAATTTAAAAATACATTAATGATTTAAGAACTAAATTAACGTATTGTTATTAAATTAAAAAAGTTTCATTTATATACAGTAATAAAATAGAATAATTTTGTTTTCATACAATAATAATAAATTTTATTATATATTTATTATTAATTCAGTTTTTTTTTCATTTGAAAGTAATATTAACTAGGGTCAAGGGGCAAAAATGATCCGGAAGTTTTTTCAGAAGAGTATTGGTCACACGGAAGTCGTCGGTAGGGCTTTTTGGACTTTGCTGTTAAAAACCCTAACGTTGACCGTCAGCTTTTCAACGGAAAAGTTAGTCAACTTTAACGGATTTTTAACGGTAGGTTCAAAATGCCCAATCAACGACTTTTGTGTAACCAACACTCTTCTGAAAAACTTCCGGATCATTTTTATCCCTTAACCCTATTAACTATGGTCGATTGTGTAAATAATAATGATTTACTATGGATATACTTGTCATAACAAAAGTATGGATGTACTTATAATTAAGAAAAAAAATATAGTAAATGACCTCGAAGAGATAATATTTATTGAGAAAAACAATAAAAATTGTAATTAATTAGAGGGGTAAAAATTAAAAATATAAAATTCAAATTACTAAATCTACATTCCCTCCTACATCCTTATTATCCTATTTCACATTATATTTTTCAAAATAATAGAAAATTTTGAGTTTCCCAAAGTTAGATAAAATTATTCTCCATTTTTATGTCTAATGGAAAAATTTACACATTGTTCAGTTTTGTCAAAATCATAATTTTTTAAAATCAACAGAAACTTTAATTAAAGATAAAAATTATATAACATTAATAAAAATAATATCATTTATAATTTATTAAATAGGTTAAAGTAAAGGTATGCAAGTCTAGAAAATAAAAATAAAATGTAAACAATTTTAATTAATTTAAAGAAAGTGTGTGTGATTTATTTTTATTTTAGAAGAAATTTATGTAAGTTAAAAAAGTGCATGTAATGTTAATAAAATTTAAAGTCTCAATAATCTAGGAAAAGATATGAAATGAATTTAATTTTTTTATTTTTATGAAAGAGCTTAATTGATATTAATGTTGATAATATAAATAATGAGACGTATTAAATTACATATTAATTATGTGAATATAGAATTTGTTGAAAAATAGAAATTAAAAAAAAGACTCAATTGTATTAATATGAATTGTTGGTAGTTTTAATTTTAATTAGTTTTTTTAATTATAAATATAATAGATAATATAAAAGGTTTAATCGTGGGCCATTTAGTAATTTTTAATTTATATTTTGATATTTGGTCATTTTAAGTAATTATAACTTTAGTCGTTGTTTATAATAAATATTATTTTATTCTGTTCTTTATTTCAATTTCCCTTATAATTAATTTGAATAATTTAAAATTTAATTTTTAAATATTTTTAACAATATGTTTCGATTTTACTTAATACTTTCTTCATGACAGATGAAAATTTTCAAATCACTGGCTCCAATGAAACTGTCTTTATATAAATATATAAATATATATATATATATTAAATAAACAGTTTTTGAACAAAAATAAAAAGTTAAGCTATTAAATCATTTTATTCATTTCTTTTGTTTACTAAGAAGATTCATTTCTAAGCAAATGTGTATTCAACATGTTAGAAATCGAAAAAAGGGTGTATATCTGCATATTTAAGGAATTAATAATAATTTCTTATTTTAAGAGGGAAAATTAACACGAATAAGCGAGAGAAAATGATCTTTTTTTTTGTCAATGAGAGGGAAAATGATATTTATGGTAAAGTATTATAAAAATTATAATTATTTAGAACAACATGATATTGAATATAAAATTTTAAAAAATACTGAATTGCAAGTTTCAACATCATATTTATTGATCAATATTCTCAATCTTTTTACCAGTTAAATGTTAGTTTGATTTAACTCCATAGTAAATATGACATCATAATTTTATTAAATATGATATGGAGAAATAGCAATATTGTCTTACGCAAAGAGAAATCACTTTTGCCCCGTTTGGTACAATGGAAGTGATGAGCTAATAAGTGTAAATGGAATTGTAATCCAAATTCGGGTCATTTGGTGTGATGGAAGTCATTTCCATGTAATCCAAAATTAATGGAAGTGAGTTCCAATATTTTTTCCTGGGAACCCAGTTCCAGTTCCATAGAACTAGGTCTCTGATCCTTTTGTCCTTCCCCCTTCCACCCCACAACCTCCACCTTTATCGAGCAACCTTTGTAGATCGAGCTTTGTCAAGTAGTCTCCACTCATGATCTCCATCTCTGTCAAGCAGCCTTTGCAAATTAAGCTTCGTCGAGTAGCCTCCACCTACGTCAAGCACAATGGGAGAGAGCAGCGGAAGGGGTTACACCATTTTTCCAGATATGGTCTTCGATCACAGGGGTGGGCGATGGAGGTGGCAACATAGGTGGTCGACGGAGGTCAACAATCCGTGATAGAGGTGGTCAGCAGGCTATATGCGACACGATGGTAGGCAATACGCAAAAAGTTTTTTTTTTTTTTTGGGTTAAGGTATTTTAGTATTTTTCATATTAAAATTGATATTTTAACTAAAATTTATATTATACTTCTATAGTTATACTAAACACATTTTAGAACACACTTCCACTTTTACTTCCATCAAAATATTTTCTGTGTACAAAACAAGGCATTTGTTTTCTTTTAGTGGCCTAAGAAGTTTAAGCCTTCTCTATGTTTTTCCCCTTTAGAATGACTTTCAATTCTAACAAATATAAGAAAAATTTTGCAGTGCCGCTTGCCTCAATTTCATTCTAATCTTAATGGCTGGACTATTATTGATAAAATATCTTTTTATCACCTTGGATTTGCTTACATGTCAACTATACAAAATTTAAAACGGTGTTTTAAGTTATTTTACGCAATTTGAGGTAAGTATATAAGAGAAATTTTTATTTTGACTTATGTAAAAATACTTTGAAAATTGATTTTGGATGGTTGCCAATCACTATTGCCTTTGTCATTAAATGTGTGAGAACTGATGTATACTAGATTGTTCATTTATCTCTCTTCTATCCTCTCACAGCACTCTTTGGCTCTGTTTAAATGAGAATAGAAGTTGAGAGGAAAGAGAATAGGAGAAGAGAAAAGTGAAGAGAAAATACTATCAACTATTATGTTTGGATGAACGAGAGAAAACAAAAAAGAAGGAAAATGAGCAAATAATTGAATGACTAAAATATCTTAAAATAAAAATATTTTAATAAATAATTAAACAAACAACGTATCTTTCAAGTATAATATTAAATTAAATGTTAGTGAAAAAATTATATTAACATTAATATCATTAAATAATTTAAAATCAAATTATTTATTAAAAATATGTTTTTATGTTATTATATTTCAAAAAAATAATTCAAATAAAAATATATCATATTTTTTTAGGTTGCAAAGTTTTAGTAAACAATTAAAAAATAAATTATATTTTAAAATATATCTTAAAGTTAGATATTATAATATATTTTAAAGTCTATTCTTTTAAAAAAATTTTAAAAAAGTTAAATGTTAAATGTTAGGATCGGATTCGACCAAGAGGGGGGGGTGAATTGGTCAGATAAAAATTTTCGCAACGTTAACAGCGTAAAACAGAGTATGAAGGAAATGGGCAAAGTGGTTTATCCTGGTTCGGTCCTCTCTGACCTACGTCCAGTCCTCAGAATCCTCTGAGCTTTTCAAATCCAC
>QFDD01000144.1:0-64015 GCA_006871305.1 Vachellia collinsii | reverse complement strand
GAAATTAAAGATATTCCTAATATAATGATTAATTAATTATGCGTTTAATTAATTATAAAGATAATCAGGATAAATTGGCCAGATAGCTGACTCAGCAGTGAGTCAGATAAATATCCAAAAGATATTTGAAAAGATAAATTAAATATATTTATACCATTTAAATAATCTGATTATCACTTGGAGGGGTATAATAAATGAATTATAAATAAGTTCATTTATTTGAATTTTGAATCTGATGGAGAAATTATCTCAACCGAAGATATTTTGAGTTCCCGAAATATCCCTGGCCTACTCTTATAAATATGAGTCCTCCCCATCAGTTTTTACTCATCCCAGTCGTTGAGTTTTCCGACTATCCTTTTCTCTATCTATATTTTCTCTTGTGTGGTGCTCTACTGTGCCACAAAGTTTGGATTCTAGAATTTTCTAGTGGTCTGAACAAGTTCAATATTTCGAGCGTCCGTATAGTGGAGAGGTGATCACGTCTGGTATATTCCCTTACTCCCCTTTTATTTTATTGATGTGCTAGCTGGTCAATATTATCTATTGTTTTTCCATCAATAAGAATAAAACGGTCCTCCAAATTCACCCAAATCTCTCGCTTTGTCTTTATGTGTTCTACACACACACACACACGTAATTAAAAAAGAAAAAAAGAAAGATAGGCCCTCAAAACTCCTTAAGTCGGGTAATCAATTTAATTTAAAAATACGTAGAAAAATAAATCCATCATGAATACAACTAAATACATATTTATATGTCTAATATTTTATATTTGGAACGTGTTTAATGGATTCACATGTATGTAAGTAATTGAATAATTAGTCGTTCTCTATCTATATATAAACCTGTGCGAACATAATACGTTTCCTTTGATTGAAAATCTCGTGTGGCCATAATCGACTTGGGCTCAAATAATTGGAAGCATTTAATCACTAGTGATGAAGTTATATATATATATATATATATAGAGAGAGAGAGAGAGAGAGAGCAACACGCCAACACGTATGTAATGTTTGGTTTTGTTTGGTCTTATTATATACTGTTAAGCATTGTCTAAACAATTATTCTTCACGAAAGATTGAACTTTTAGATGTTTTATTTAAAAGAAAAAAGAAAAACGGAAACGGAAAGAAAGTTATCAATGAAAAGTTGTCTACCTTACCCCCATATTCTGTTATAGTAAAAATAAAAAATAAAAAAAATTGTCCACCTTCAATTTTCCTTGTTAACTACAGATGGGTATTATGATTTTTTTAACAAAACTAAAAATTTCTTAATTAGGCCTTTGCGCCTTAATGGAAATTTGGTAAAAGCTATAGTGGATTTGATGTCAGTTTTCTCTTTTCAGGTGCGTGTCATTAGTTTGGGTAGGCATTAAGAATAACATATCAATATGTTTTCTTTTACAGTCTTTAAAGAGCAGAACAGTATATACCCTAAAAAAGGGTATCCGAAGAGAACGAACACTAAATGATTAAATAATATTATTAATAGCCAACCACTTGAACAGACAGTACAAGGAGGAAAACAATTGAACAAAAATAAAACCCTCAAGATCTAGGAAAAAAACAAAACAAACCCTCGAGTACCCAATTTAAAGCAAAGAAACAATAGACCATCAAATAACCTAATTATTGAAAAGCTCGTTTAACTTGAATCAAGCCTAAACCACGGCTAAGTATGACGTACGTCTAAATAATAATATTAACTATATAAAAGGATTAAGAAATATAGTTTTCCCCTTATAACTAGCTAGCTATAGCAAGAAATTAAGTCATAATAATGATCAAAGAGAGATGGCTACATTTCCTACAACCTTGAAAGTGTCATCATTGTCATCATTTATGTCATCATCTCCCTGATCTGTGCATTCTTCATGAGAACCTGAGGCCCCTCCTGATGGGTTTGATGAGGAATGGCTGCATCTGATCGAGTCGGACGCAACATCGTTGGCCTCGGAGGATTTTAAGAAGAACATGAAAATTAAAACTCCAAGGCCAAACACAACCATTCTTCTGGATATGGCCATGGCTAATTTAGGGTAGCTTAGCTTTCCCTTTAAGGATCTTTCTGGGAGGTGAGAGATAATAAGAGCACTGTTTTAAGAGTATTGAAGAGAAGGATACGAAGTCATTTAAGGCAAGTGTTTGTTGTTCACAAAGAATAATATTTATAAGAATACTTGGCTATATGTTCTCTCTGTACAAGAGCTTGTTAGTTTCAGTTGGAACTGGTCTTAAGGCAGAGTATTGTAAAGTAGAAAGCCGAGAAATATGGGAATTCGAGAAGAAAAATTTCAAAGGGAAATGATAAGTTATTCTGTATTATGAACCCAACAATTTCATTGATTAAACTATGATTATGCAGTCCTTTAAAAATATTTCTGTTAGTACTTTAGTTCAGTCCTTTTCAAAAAGATCGACTGGAACATATTCTTTGATGGATGCATTTCAGGATGTTAGTAATTTCTCGATTAAATTGGCCTACAATTATACTTCCTCCGATGCTTGATAAGAATTAATTGATATTTTTTTAAAAAAATTAAATAAATTATTTTAAAACATGATAAATATTAAATGTCAATTATAAGTCAAGTAATTTACTAGAAAGAAAAATTATAAATATAAAAATAATGAAAATTGTGATTTAGGAGTTGTGTTTTTGTAACATTTTGAAATTTGACTAATGTAATTGATATTTTAGGAAGCTAATTATAAAATTTTTAGATTAGTATAAAATAAATTTTAGTCAAAAATTGTTTTATGAAAATTTAAGAAAAATAAATAAATTATCCAAAATTTATAAGAATAATTATTTTACATGTTAAAGATTAAATTTAAAGAGAAAGTTATTTATTAGAATAAAAAAAAATGGTTATTGCATTTGGGGGGGTCTTTTTCCTCCTTCACGACGGAAAACAGAGCAGAGGCGAGAGAGTGTGAGAGAGCGCCGAGAGTCGGGGCCGTTTCTTGCCGGAGAAGGAGCCCGTTGATACATTCAAGCACGGATTTGGGTTCAGGTGAGCCTCCTAAACCTCATTCCACTCTCAGATTTCTCAATCTCTGTTATTTGGGGTTAAAGGGGAATGACCGAAACTGGATTTTTAGGAAGAAATAACCGATTAAATCGTTGGATCAGCAAGATTAAAACTTCCTTGTACCAAATCGGACTCTGCATGTGGTGATTTTGCCGATTGGTACATTTTGGTTGTGAGAGCTCTGTTTATTCAAAATTGGTGCTTTGATGCTTGATTTTTTCTGGTGAAATGGGTTATGGTTGTTCGAATAAATATTAGAACAATAGTGTGCGAATTTGTGAGAGCTCTGTTGTTGGTGCTGTTTTGGTTTTTTATAAAAAAAAAGTTGAAGGTGAAAATGCCACTGTTTTGTATTGGTATGACTGCGGAATAAGTGTTTCTAATATGCATAGAGTCTGACTATTATGGTACTAAAGTATTAGGAGTTAGAAAGTGTAAGCATGCATCTGTAATCGGTTTTCTTTATTCTTATAAACAAGCTGACTACAACTTACCTAACTACTGCATCGCCATGTTGCTAGTTGCCTGTAGCAACTGTCTGTGTACGGGCGAATGTGGTTGAACATTTTAGGTTATGTAATGCGACACCTAATTTTGGATGGAGGATTGCCGTTAGTTGATATTTAACTGCATGGAAATCTCGGCAGTGTAGATTGCACAAGCAAAGCTCATTTCCTGGAACCCCTAGTGTTATTGTAGTTTGGTGACATTTCCCAAATCCTTCCGTTGATGAACTTTGTCGCTATTAATTATCTGTTGTGTCATTCTTTAGTTAGTGATTTTTCTTTTAAATGTTGAGAGTGAGTAGATCTTTGAAAGAAGGATGTTAAGCAGCTAGGCATGCATATTTAATTCCTAGGGTAAAGGTCAATTATGATATCGCAAACTCTGAATTGTTAGTTTAGTTTAACTTCATGCAAAGGAGAGCAATTTTAGCCTATTCGTTAGGAGCTAGTTCATGTGCAAGGTGTTATGTAATTAGGTATTTTTTCTCTCTTGAGTTTGCAAGCCTTAAAAGTTCAGGAAGGTCTAGGTAGTTGAGGGACAATGTGGTTTTAGGAATCTCTATGAAGCGAAATTTTGCAGGGTTATGCAGTTTGTATCTGCTGTGGTTCAGCGAATTGCAGAACATTTGGTTTCCAGTGGTTGAAGAAGCAGAAGTTTTGTGGCCTCACTCTTGTGAGTTATGCCATTTTGAGGTTTATTAAACCATTTCTCTCTGATATCTTGTGAAAGGAATAGTCAAAGCACAAGCTTTGAACCAGTTTTTATTTTGTTCAAGGAGGCTACTGTGTATAGGATCTTATGTTTGCACCAGTAATGGAAATCATTCCTTCGCTTATTACTCCTTTATAAATTAAACTGTTAGGTGATTGCTTTATGCCACACTCGTTCAATCTCACAGCTGATTGCTAAACCACTCCTATCAGGACCTTCTTCCCTTCATTCTTCATTCATACAATTAAATCTGCCCAAGCTTGGTCTAGTAGCATTTGCTGTTAGAAGAGACAAACCTAAAGCATTGGGTAATGACTTTGTAATCTTGAATATGAATAATTGCTGGAGTGGTGTTGATGTTCTTTCCAGCTATGGTGCCGCAACATTGTTACATAGCTCTTCATTATCAAGTAATCTAGATAATGAAGGAAATAAATGCTCATTTGAGCAAAGGATGCAGTCCAAGTATATATAAGGGATTGTGATTTTTATCTTTTAGTATTTGTTGAATTGGATTATTTGAGAATAATAGCTGCCATTTGTTTGTGAGGAATCAGCAATTTTGCTTCAAATGAAGCAAATCTGGTTGTAAGTGAGTGAAGTATCAAGAATTTGGAAACAGAAGTGATTGAGTTTTAAATCTGGGCAGCTATATTTGAGTGAACTTTTAATTGGCTGAATGGTTTGTTGATTGTGAAGTTTGGCACGAAAATAATACTCATAATAAGCTTTAAAATAAGTTCTATAACACATTATTTGGATGAGTGGAGTGTAAGTTATGAATTTTTAAAGATTCGTACAGAAATCTGAAAAGCTGAAAAAGTTGCTAATCAAGCAGCAACTTTGGAGCACTGATTTGAGACTTTGGGTTGACTAATAATTTTGAATGGGAGTTTTCCTTGAAAGAGGATATAGAGAGCTTCAACTAAAAGTTTGAACCACTGCATTTGAAGTTTTATAGAATAAGTTATGAATTTTCAAAGTTTAGTTTGAGAAATCTGGAAAATGAAGTTTTCCAGCAGAACAGTAACCGTTTTCACTGGTTTTTGTGCAGCAATGTTTAAGATCTGATGCTAAAACTTATTTTTCCTTTGTGGAGGATGAAAAGATATTCAAATAGAGCTTTGAATCACTGCATTTGAGATTTTGTAGAATAAGTTATGATTTTGCAAAGCTCTATATAGGTTTAGAAGTTTTTAACAATGTTGATTTTTTTTTACCTGAATTTAACAATGCTGATTGAGTTATTGGAAAGTCATGGAATCTTATTAAGTGATTAATCATGGAAGATCACAATCAAAGTGAGATTCCTTTCCTTATACTGGGATGGAGAATTTCCAAAAGAGAATTCCCCAAAAAGGGAATAAAAGAAATTAAAGTAAGCATCGGCGATACAATTAAAATTTAGAAGGGGTAGAATTTGGGAAATAAGAATGAAAATCAAATTCTATCAAAGTTATTATACATATAGTTGATACACATCTTTTTATGCACATGCAACATCTAGGACTTGACACTTGCCGAGCCCACCAAGGAAAGCGAAGGAGGAAATTTGGAGAAGGTAAAATGGGAGAAAGAAATATCATGTAGAAACATTTTTTATCTTATTCTTATGTATTTAATGCTGCATGCTTGTTTGTGCCATATTTGTTATGCGTGTTGTAATGAAATCCTATAGGATAGTTTCCTTTGGGCCACCCAAGAAGAGATGTTACACTGCTAGCTTGATGTCTTGAAGTCTTACAGGGTAGCTTCCTCTAGGCCACCCTTGAAGGGGTGTTATTAATTGATATTTGTCGATGAGCATGTGGTTTACCAAGCTGTTGAGATGTGACCCTATGATGTGTACCATCACTGTGTAATAATGTGGTTGGTTTTCGCATGATTATGAATTATATATATATATATATCTATCTAATAAACTGCTGTTTTAATGGAACTGGTAGTATTATTAGCCGATAGTGTCAAAACAAGTTTGCTACAACTCCCCTTCAGTGAGAAACGAAGAGGAAACGGAAAATGAGCTAACTTGAGCTAACTAATGCCATATTACAGAAAAATGGAAAAGTGAAAAACAATGATCATAGAACAATAGCTATTCCTAACGTTGGAGAGGTCAGGAGCTCTCCCAAAAGCCAATCCTATATTTTTGTAATGCCATTTTCTCGGGCACACAACCCTAGATAACCGTATTGCCACTACCATCCCCCTTTATGGGCCCAATACCTTTCTTACCTTGGGCCTCTTCTTTATTTTGTGTCTTACGTGGTTTCCTAGGCTGTCTCCTTTGGTAGGTGTGGCCCACAACATTATTGAGTCCATCATTACTGCCCCTTAAAAGCCTCACCTTGTCCCCAAGGTGAAAGTATGGAAATGGAGCGATCATAGTAGCCAAATCCTCCCAGGTATTATCACAATCAGGTAGCTGTTACCATTTAATTAGTACTTGGTCAGTGCCATCTGTCATTCTTCTAATTTTTAGGGCCTGTTCAGGTTGGACTTGTAATTTATATTCCTCATATAAGCAGCTGGGGAGTTGCTGGGCACACACCAAGGAAGATAGGGACGTTTTTGAGCTGTGACACATGAAAAGTTGGATGTACCCTCAAAGTTTCTTGTAATTTCAGCTTGTAGGCAACCCTTCTCACGTGTTGTAGAACCTCAAAGTGTCCATAGAACCTTGATGCTAACTTCTCATGTTGTTTTTTAGCTAGGCTCTTGAGTTTGTAAGGCTGTATCCTCAAGTAGACCTTATCCCCTACCTGAAACTCAATGTCCCTCCTCTTTTTATCAGCTTGTTCCTTCATCTTATCTTGGGCCTGCTCCAAATGAAAGTTGAGTTTTAGCAGGGCAGCGTTCCTTTCTTGCTACTGTTCTTTAACTTCTTCCACCATAGAAGTGTCTTCATTCCACTTAAAGATGGTTGGGGGATCTTGCCCATATAATGCCTTGAAAGAGGTTGTCCCTAAAGAGCGATTGTAAGTAGTGTTGAACCAAAATTCAACCCGTTGTAACATCCTGATCCATTTCTTCGGGCATTCTCCAGCAAAGCATCTAAGATAAGTCTTAAGGCTTCGGTTTACTACCTCAGTTTGGCTGTTTGTTTGAGGGTGGTATCCCTAGCTATACTTCAGAGTCATTCCTAATTGAGCTAACATCTCCCTCCAATCAAATAATCCCTTTATCTATATCCCATGTTAAGTATTCAATATATTATTTGCATTTATCCATATATTTGTTGGCAAAAACAAATATATACCTATATAGGTTTGAATTCTCTCAAATATATACCTAAGATCAATCGTCGACATCTTTAACCAAACCACCTTGGAGGGTCTTATCCAAACCCACCTGCATATGCCAAAAAGAAAACCCACTCAAATTCAAAGTTTCCACTTTTGAAGAAGAAGCATCATGTGTAGAATGATTCAAGACCAAGATTCATGGAAAAGCATAGAACGTAGAAAAGCCATTTGTCAATACCAAGGGTTGCAATGACATATTCGCCATGCTGTCAAGACTGTACCCTTCACAACTCCAAATTTTTAACAAGCTTCCATTGAATACTCACTACAAGTTGGAATGTATTGACAACTCTTTGGCAAGATTGGTGAAATTTCCCCTGCATTAAAATCAATTATTACGCCCTACTGCCTAAGAGTTTATGCAATTATGAATCAGTCCCAATTCCTGAGGTAGAAGAGCACATGCTACTATGCCTAAGAGTTTCTCTTATTTCTTCCTTGCATTTGTCAGACAATATACGCCCTACTGCCTACTCTTTTGTATTGATTGACAAATTTAGGAAATCATGTTTCATTTTAGTATATGTTTGTGTAAGTTTTGTCAAAATATGGCAGTAATGTTCATTTAGAATAGCTCTGGTATTGATGAATCTGTCACTCATTGGAAGACAAAAATCATGCTCCATAGAAATTTCATTGATATTGATTCTATTGGTAGACGTACCCTATGAACGAACGGCACACTCATAGATGCAATCACTATTAAATTCCATATCGTTTCAAGAAGAAAACAAGTTTGCCAAAGATGGGTTGAGAAATAGATTTAAAAAAAAAACACCATTCCTTGGTAATTTTTTATTCTGAAAAAATAAGGGGCTATGCCCAAATAAATTAAAAAAAGAATTATATAAAGTGAACCTGTTCCTGCCAAATCCTTTTGTGCTCTCTGATTTGTATTTTCTAGGCAACTGTTGTAGTCAGAATATTGTTGACAGTTAATGAATTTATCTCTACTTTTCATTATTTTTTACTGATTTAATTCCATGAGCCCTAATCAGTTGAGAGGCTAGTTCATAATATAATCTTAAACAAGCACATAGTTATGAAACAAGAAATTCAGTCTCTTTTGATCAAGAAAGAGAAGCTCAAATGGATAGATTGAGATTCAACTAATGATTTTATCGTATCAGTTCTAATTTATCCATATTTAATCTAATTCTTCTTCAAATCAGCAGAACAAACTAAATCCATTTTAAAGATTCAATTCAAATACCGATCCATCTTGAAATCAAGAGGAGGAAAAGAGTAATACAGTTTGGTGATCTATATGGAGATGTCAAATAGCCGCCACAATCGTCTTTGATTGCCTCAGTGCTACGCATTTCTGATCACTTCTGTCTAGTCCTATTACTTCAAGAAATCATGGATTAAAGAAATTTCAAACATTTAAATTCTAATATAGATTCATTTCAAAATCAAAAATAGGAAAAGAGTGATACAGTTTGATGATTCAAATGAAGATGTCAAATCCTGTAAAATGTCAAATGAATTTGACATCTTCATTTGAATCAGAGGCAATAAGAGACAATTATTACAGGATTTGACATCTTCATTTGAATCACTAAATAGTATTACTCTTTTCCTATTTTTGATTTCGAAATGAATTTGTATTTGAATTTGAATGTTTGAAATTTCTTTAATTCATGATTTCTTAGAGCAATAGGACTAGATAGGGGTGATCAGAAATGTATAGCGTTGAGGCGATTAGAGATGATTGTAGCGACTATTGGACATCTCTATATGGATCACCAAACTATATTACTCTTGTACTCTTCTTGATTTCAAGATGAATATTTGAAATTGATATAGTTTATTCTGTTAATTTCAAGAAGAATTAGATTAAATATAGATAAATTAGAACTGATATGAAAAAATCATTATTTGAATCTCGATCTATTCATTTGAACTTCTATTTCTTGATCACTAGAGACTGAACTTTTTGTTTCTTAACTGTGTTTGTTTAAGAATGGGCATCATCTTATGAATTAGCCCCTCAGCCAACTAGGACTCTTGGAATTAAATTAGTGAAAAGTAATAAAAAGTTGAGATAAATTTATTAATTGACAACAATATTTTGGCTACAACAGTTGCCTAAAAAATACAAACCAGAGAGCATAGGGTACTTGGCAGGAACATATTTACTTCATAGAATTCGTTGTTTAGTTTATTTAGGAATGACCCCTTATTTTTCCAAAATAAAACATTACCAAGGAATGGTTTTTTTTTTTTTAAATCCGTTTCTCTACCATCTTTTCTTCTTTTTTATAGGATATGGAATTTAATGGTGTTTGCATCTATGAGTGTGCTGTTCATCCATGAGGCACAACTGCCAATAGAATCAATATCAGTGAAATTCCTAAGGGTATAATTTTTATCCTCCAATGAGTGATAAATTTGTCAATATCAGAGTTGTTATAAATGAACATTACTGCCATGTTGTGACAAAGCTTACACAAATATGTACTAGAATGGAACATAATTTCCTAAACTTAACGGTCAGTACAAAAAAGCAGGTAGTAGGGCATATATTCTTTTTTGAAAGTTTCTCAACAGGAGTTCCATGAAATGAGGAGGAAGATCCTAAACTAAGATTCACTACACTGATCAGAATTGTGACATTTTCTTCATGATGGTAGAGATTGTAGTTAAGATTTCCTACTTCAATTGTCAAGCTGCAGAGGCCTTTATGAGCTGCATTTACAAGTACAAGATTGTGAACAATACAAAAGATGGTTTGACTATTCTATATGTTTGCAAGACATTGAAGTTGGTGAAAAAGTAATTCAGACACCTTGTTCTCATGTGCATCGCGATGGTTTCCTATTCAACCGGTTGTTCAAGAAGAATACTTGCCCTTTGTGTCGCTATAGAATTTTTTAGTTTTCAATTGCATACTTGAAAGTTAAAAATCTATTACTAAATTCTAGAGCTTGTAAAACAACCACACGTTGATTTCTTTTGTTTTTTTTCCCTTGGATTATAATTGAGAAAGACATGTTTCAGTTTAATCATTTACAATTTATGTTGCTTTTACTCTTCAATCATTGATAGATCATAGATATAAGATGTTCCAAAATATGACATATAGCCATGTGTTTGTGTGTGTTTTATTTCAAAACAATTTTTTCTCTTTGAGATCATATATTTGAAGACTCTAGGTATTTTAAATAATTATTTTTGACCAACTTTTATTAAATAGTCAAAAACTAAATAATCTTTAAAATTTCCATGAAAGTTTTTTTTATCATCTTAACTTAAATTAGGTCTCAATTACTGATTAGTGGATTTTTCTCTATCTAATGGTGTCCTGAAAATTTTTCTGATATTTTGGTCAAAGATACCAATGGGTTTCGAGAATGACTCGAAAGGATTGAAGGGAAAGGGAGAAATGAGAGTAGAAAGGAAGCAGGGACCGACACAGAGTCGTTAATGCATGCAGATGCAAGATGCAGATAAACAACGAGAAAAATAAGGAAAACATATTTTATTCAGTCACAAAGGTACAAAAGTTTTGAAGAGCAAAAGAAAGAAAGCTTACAGAGGGAAATTTATGATATTTCTCTCTAGAACTCTAAAAATTTTGAATGTCTACTATGGACATGGAATGCCCTTTTTATAGGCTTATAAGACAGCATACCGACATTACAATGAAATTGCAAAATTCACATGTGCTACAAAAACGGATTCACATGTGCTACAGTAACGCTATAGTGACTTTGCTATAGTGACATTTGTCAGTACTTTTGTCATGAACAGTGAAGATTCTATCATGAATAGTGAATATTCTAATTCCTTTTTGTCCAATCCTTATTGATATGCATCTTGGCTCTTGATTTTAATCTTATGCTAAATCATAAACTTCTTTAGGATCATGGCCGAAGTAGTCTGATCCGTTGGATGAGGATGCTGATGAAGGGTTAGATTGGCTGTTTTGAAGTAATTTTGCTTCAGTCTGTAATAGCAGAAGGATGTATGTGAATTGCTTAGTCAATTCCTCTTTGCTTGTAGAAGTGGCCAAGTAAGACTGAATTCTTGACCTCGAGTTGAGGAAGACACTAGATTCATGATCTCTAGCACATAGGAATTTGGGGTTTTGGGTAAACCATTTTTGGATTGCTGGGATTTCTACATTCTTGGCTATAGTGAATTTTGCCTACCATTTGACAGATGGAATTCTCTGCAAAATTGGGAGGCTATTTTTGAATTTGGAAATCCCATATTTGAGACTTCATTTGAATACCTAGGCTAAAGCAAACTTTGAAAATAAATGAAAATATGTTGGGAAAGGATCTTCGCTTAGGTTGGCTCGACTAACAAAATAGTCATATCCCATTTTCACATTGGTTGGCAAGATTTTAGAACAAGGACCAAAAAAATCCCACCATCTATTGAACCATTGTAGAAATTGATATTTAGAGCCAGTTTCAAACATAAAGAGCCATGTATAGCTAAATTTTGGATTTTGATACCAGAATGTACAAAACCAGGCTTTGATATAATCCCAGTAATTGTATCCTCTAGGATAAAAAGTTGAGAAAGATTCTTTGCTTTCTAGAGTTCTTGTCCCCAATCGCTTGAAGATAAAACTTTTAAAATCTAAAAAGTTGAATATCCATAAATACGAGGGTCTTTTGGATATTGAAAATGCCTTATTCTTGCAAATTGAGTATCTACAAGAATAAATTCATAATATTGTTGAGTTTTAATAAGTTGGGTATGCTTGAAGAAAAACCTTTTTGAAAAAATTTTTGATGCCAAAATATTTAGATTTTTATCACAGAAACTAGGTTCTGAATAAAAAAGATTCATTGCTTTGTCATTTTTTAGCACGAAGGTGGTTTTTAGGTGTATGTGAGTGATCAGACACGATTTTGTCGCCTTCCGGTTCGATACAAATGATTGCACCAAAATAATGTAGTATAGTAGACAACCAATCGTTCTTCTTGAGGTGCAGTTTATTTGTAAACCTAGTCTAAATTGGTTATAAAAAACATGTTAAACTTAGGTATGTAAAAGGGGGTTTTGATTTGAGAAAATGGTGCAATAACAAAACAATGCAAGAAGTAAATCTTTTTGGTATTTTGCTTTGACGATGAATGGTTGAATCAAAGTGAATGTATAATGATATAGGCCCTTGATGATGGAAACTTAGCTTTCATTACTCTCAAAATGATATGGGAGTTAAATCTCTCTAAGTCTAAATGAAAACCCTAAGAGATCACTGGGGCCAATGATTTAATTAATGTAAACCCACTTAAATTTAAGTTAATCGATACTACTTAAATCATTGTTTAAAACAACTTTGAGTGTAAATGAATGGATGATATAAATGCTTCAATGATTGTAAATCAACAACCATAGAATTCAAGCACTTACATTAACTATCAATCATCATTGACAACTAAGTAGATACAATGGATTAATTACAAGTGCAACGCATATATGTAATTCAATACAAATACATCATCCAATCCAAATACATAGTCTAATCACAAAATCACAAATATGTAATCTTGGTTTACACGACAGTAGGAATCCCTAAATCTACAAATAACCAACACAAGTTCAAACATAGATTAAGACAAAGAAAAACTCCCCTAATGAGCTCATGAACTCAAGCTTGGTTTTCCTTCACCAAGAGATTAAGGATTTTAGCCTCTCATTACTTCCAAAACGCAACTATTACTATATATATGTTCTGCCATAAGAGAAACTAAAAAGGGAGTGGAAAATATGGAGAAGAAGGTCATGGAACTGGTTTGAATGGGTTGGAGGTGCATAAAGTGGTTGAGAAATGAAGAAAATGGAAGAGGGAATGGATGGGGAAGTTGGAAGGCTGAGAGAGCACGCAAATCTGCAGAGTGGAGACGTATCTTTTCTTGGTGGTTGCCTCCAATATATGTAGCAAATGAATGACTTAATTCAAAACGCGTAGCTTCAGTAATAAGCACTTAGGTCGCAACCTGAAAACATTCAAGTTGCGGCCTGGAGCAACTGTGTCATGATGTGTGGCAAAATGCACATCTTTTGAAGAATACATCTAAGTCGCAACCTAAACATTTAGGTAGCGACCTCATAGTGGCAGAGGGCTTTTTAGATTATTTTTGACTCTTGATGAACTTGTGGCTCCTTCAATATGCAATCTTGGATTTCTAAATCCCCTCCAAATACTACAAACAGAAATAAAGAGATTAAAGATAAGGCAATTATAATTGGATGAAGTAAATGGCTCCTTTCTACCCTTAAATAAGCATAATGCAATGCATGAATGAATATAATCAATCATGGTATAAATGCATGGAAAGTGAGGGTAAAGGTGTTACAAAAAACCATAAACACTCAAGAAAATCATGTAAATATTGGGTTGTATCAGTGAGTCAAAGGTTAAGAAGATATATCTAATTGCTTTGAAGATAAACCAACTTTAGTAATCACTTGAGATTTCTTTTGGATGATTAATGCGAGATCTTGATCATCTTCTTTGACTATACAAGCCCATGATTTATTTGGCAATGTATTCAGGGTTTGGTTCTTATATAGAGCTTGGAGAGTTTCAATTGGGAAGGCATAGTCCTTTGGATTTATTAAATTGTGTGATTTTTTGGGAGCTAATTGATCTAAATTTTGGGATTGGGTGGATGACTCAATCAGTTGGGTTGAAGGCTCAGAGTTTTTGGTGTTGGTTTGGGTAGAGAACTCCTTTTGTTGGGTAAAAGACCCAGATTTTTGGGTAGGTGATCCAATTGTCAATAGTGTTGTACTAGCATGTTTTATGATCTTTTTGAGATCATCTTACTGAGGGTTAAGTCTTCACCTTTATTCTTTTTGGGAGTCATACTCTCATTTCCCTTGTGAAAATTCTTTGGTAAGAAAATCTGAAAGGGAGTTTGTAGAACCTTTGAGGAATTCAATTTCAAAATCAAATATACTCAAAATTGCCAACGAGCAAAAAATATTTTTGATGCAAGATTTTTGACATTTTTTTGCAAATTTACAATCAACTCGAATAAAAAATTTTTGATTTAGCAAATCGCTTTGAAATTTGGTTATGCATAAAACTATTGCTAGAATTTCTTTTTTGATTGTGGAATAGTTCTGTTGAGCTCTATTCCAATGTTTTGAAGTAAATGCAATGCAATGTTTTTTCGTGTCAAATTTTTGTTTAAGAATGCCACCATAACCTATGTTAGAGGCATTAGTCTCAACAATTTTGAATGTCTGAGGATCAGGAAGATATATGGATGTGAGATTTTGACATGGGACTTAATTTTTCTAATGACAATAGTGTGATCTTTAGTCCGAGAAGATGGATTTTTTTTAAGATGCTCATGAAGAGGCTTGATGACGTTATTGAGCTTGGGAATGAAGTCACCAACATAGTTAAGACATCTTAAAAATCTTTGAAGCTGATTTTTAGCCAAGATTTGATCTAGAAATTTTTCAGCGAATTTGATGGCCCTATCAATAAGAGTAATGCTTCCCTGATAGATATAATGACCAAGAAATTGGATTTTTGTCTGGAATAGACTAGTTTTGGATTTAGATACTTCTAGACCTACATGTTTAATAGCACGGATGAAGGTTTACACATGTTTAAAATGCTGATCCATTGATTCAGAATATATCAAGACATCATCAATGTAAATGATGATGAAATTGATTTAAGGATTAACAATCTCATTCATAATCCTTTGAAATTCTAAGGGAGCATTTTTAAGACTAAAATGCATGACATTCCGCTCATATTGCCCGAAAGGAACAATAAAAGCAGTTTTATACCTATCTTTTTCATTAATTTGAATCTGCCAAAAACTAGATTTCATGTCAAATTTTGAAAATATTTTTGCCTGATGGAGGTGATTCAAAAGATCTTTTTTGTTTGGAATGGGATAATGAATCCATTGCAAGGTATGGTTTAAAGGCTTGTAGTTTATAACAAGTCTAAGAGTGTCTTGTCAGCGCAAGACCAAGGACTATGAGATTTTCGGATCAATCCCCTAGTGAGGAGGTCATTGATCTCATTTTGGCAATATTCCAGGAGTTCTTGATTCATTTGGATAGGTCTAGCTTTAGTGGGTATTGACCTTTCATTAAAATCATTTTCATAAGGAAGATCAACCACATGTTCTTTCCTTTGCCAAAAAGCATTGTATAGATCAGAACAAACTGAGTTTTGAATTTCTTCTAAAACATTTTGAATTTTTTGTTGAATGGGAGGCTTTTGAAGTTGATTTTCAACAAATTTATAAGATATCTCTTTTTGCAAGAAATTTAGCTGAATCTCTTTATACCAAATGGCATTAATAAACTTAGTACAAGGAGGATGAGCAAATTTGAAGAAAATTTTCTTTCCCAAAAAGTGGGTTTCAATTCGCTCTTTGGATGTGTTATAGGGCATAATTTGATCAATAAAAGTGCCTCTAAAATCACATCATTTGATAATACTTCTACCAAAATAAATGGTGTGAATTTGGAAATAATTATTGTCAACTACAACATTTGATAACTTATAATTGACATCTAATGGAGTTTTATTATGCCTAGAAAGACTAGTTCTAATTTTTTCAAAATATTTGGTTAGAATTAAACATTCTTTGATACAGCTTAATGCTGCACCAGTGTCAAATAGGGCAATGGTTTCAAGAAAATATTCATTTTGTACAACTACTTTTATTGAAATATGATGTTTCTGGATCATATAATCCTTTGCATAGAAATTTTTGATATAGGATTTATAAAAGATCAGAGATTTCTCCTGTGCCATCTTTGATCTTTTCTTTTCCTTTATCAGAAATTTCTGTATTGCCCATTTGAACCTAACTTATAAAAAGAGAATGTAGATCTTGAATATTCCTTAGATCTCGTATCTTTTCTTTTAAGCCATTAATTTCTCTTTGAAGGTCTAAAATGGTAGCTGGTTTTGGGTTTTGAAATTTTTTCATAATTTCCGTGAAATCATATTTAGTCGGTAGTTGACTTTGTTTTTAAAAAGGATTTTGGGAAAGAGGATTTTGAAGAAGAAACTTCTCTAAGTTTGTTGAAATATTTAACTTTGTCATCATTACTTGGAAGAGAATTTATGATTTCAAAAAATAAATCTTCTTCTTGGGTAATAACATTTATTCAAAAATGTTCATGGTCAACTTGTTCTGTCTCAGAAGAAGATAAAATATCATCATGAAGTTGGTTTATTTTATCATCTGATGATAGGTCATATTCTTCTGAAGAAGATGAAGAGTCAATGAGAAGATTATTCAGTTGCTGAAGAATAGGTTCCTCAATACCTAAACAGTGAATCTTCTTATTGAGTTTACAATATTTTATGATGTGGCCCTTTTTCCTACATTTAAAACAAACGATTTTATCTTTTGGAAGGTCAATAGATGATTTAGTTTTGAAATTTCTTTTGGCTTCTTGGGTTGGTTTTTTTTGGGCTTTTTCCATGGTTGAGATTTCTTGTAGTGGGTTTTGGTGGGATACCGTTGATGCTAATCGTTTTTGGTATGGTATTTCTTTTTTGGTGTAGACCTTTTGTAGGCCAGGAGGCCAAATTGCTCATAGGAAAATCCAAAATCTTTTCTGGTGAGGGCTTTTTCTTTGCCAAGTTGATGTTTGAGCTTTATCTCATGGCAAAGCTTTAGGGCTGTTTTTTGAACAACTGCTATTAGTTGACCATAGGTAAGATTTTCATACTGGATATGGCCATCACTAGTTTGGCTACGAATTTTCTCTCTCTAATTTTGTCTCCCAAAAAAGTACGAAGACCGGCAAGAAATTTTTCTTTACACAGAGGATGATTTCCATCTTCTCTGGAAAGAACATGAATTAGGAACGTGTCTCTATACTATCTAAAATCAGAAAGGGATTTACACCTAAGATTGGATAAAAGTTTTGCTGATTTGTCTCTCCAAAGAGAATGATCCCCAATGAAATGCTCAATTATGTTAACAATGAGAGAATTAATAGAATTAGGCATTGGCTCACCATTATGTGTGATTGGAGTTCCATCACGGGAGATTTTAACAGCAGAGAGAATTTGGATTTTTTGATTATTAGTAAGGTGGTAATCCCACCAGCCTCTGAGTTGACTAGTAAAGTCGGAAATTAAAATATGCACAACTTGATCTTTAAGACATTTGTTATATATGATAGGCATTTTTGACTATAGTCATGTGTTGGAGAGTTTCCAAAATTTGATTTTTAGATTGACCATATATGTTTCAAACATAGATATTATTCGCATTAAATTGTTTGAGTGTGGAATTTCTTTCTTCTAAAAGCAAATCAGGAGGGGTGGCCCAGTGATAATAAATTTTTGATGATTTTCTCCAATTCATATTATTGACAAAATTAGAAAATAATTTTACAAATCTAGAACAATCTTTACTATTGCTAGTTTGACCATCCTTTTCCATAACATTAATTTCTAATTTACTTTGACCGGAAGATGAAGAAACTGATTGAAGAGTACGCTGAGGTGTGTCAGCTACTGTAAGTTCCTATAATCTCTCATCAATTCTTTGTTGGAGAGTTTGGTTCTGAATGATTTCAACAATGAGGAGGAATGTAATATAGTTTAAAAATTGTTGGTCTCTTCAAAGCAGAGTCAGAAGTTGGGATACTCCTGATGTTTAAAGAAAAACTTAAGGATTTTGAAAGATGTTCTCCTATAGTTTGAAGATAAGAGTTTGTATAATTGTTTTGTTAAATGATATTGAAAATATCTTATGAATCAATTTCTTTTGAAACATCCTTTGTTTTAAAAGGAGAAGCAAAAATAGGAGTTTCATTTGGACCTTTTACACCAGAAAGGTGGTAAGATTGTTTTGGAGGAAAATTAGACTCAACTTTATTTCTATGTTTTGTTTGCCACGAAGTATTTAAAGGATAGTCTTGAATATTCTGTTCGTCAACATAGGTTTCAAACCAGTCGAAGAATGGAATATTTAGTTCAAACCTTTCAAGTATTTTGTAAAACCTTTCTTGAATGGGTTTTCTTGCTTTGTTGTCAAATTTTGCAAGAAACCATTCTTGTTTTTCTTTGTTCAAGTCAGAGTAGAAATCCTTTTGCAAAGATTTTTTGTCTATTTGAATATTTTTTTGGATTACACCAACTAGATCATAATAGGTTAGGGATTGATTGGTTTAAATATCATCATCTTCTTCCTTTTGGTATACGGGTTTTATAACACTAGATAAAGTATCTAGCCCTTGTAAATGTATCACAGAAGGAGCTGATGGTTCTTTAAAACAAGTAGAAGAACTACAAGAATGCTTGGGGGGTTGCTCCCAAGTAGTCCTATAGCTTTCATCTATGGAGTGAGCTATGGATATGCTGAATGACCTTCTTCTATTAAAAGAGATCCATACACTTCCAAAATCATATTATGAAAAGACATGTTTCATTTTCTTTTTTGAAAGTCTGAACGTAAGAAATACTGGAATTAATGATTTTATATTTCATTCTCTAAATTAGAGATACAGGAGAAATATTTGGTTTCATGTCTAAACCATAAAGTTTTTATGTTTAGCTTCAAAGCATCCATAATATGGTCATCATGAAGATAAATAGTCAAATCAGGAAAACAATTAAAATAAATTGGTCCAGCATGTAGACCGGCTTCAACAGTTCCCAAAAGAGGGTCATGAAATTTATTGTCTCCTATCCCTTAAACAAATTAAAGCAGTAGTATTGATGCCTAACTTAATTAAAGGATTTAGAGCCAGTTGAACACAGCCAATATGCAAAAAATTGTACTTCTCTTGGTGAAGTTTGATTGATTTTTTAGACAATAAAGAAATCTCATCCATGTCTAATGTAAAAGTTATGACTTCCTCTACTAACTTAATGACTACGTTAAAAGTTTGAAAGAATTTTTTGTTGGGCTTATAAAGCTCATTTTTGTCAAAGTCTGGGATATTCTAGTTATTGACATCTTGTTTTATGTTTTCAAAGCATATTTCATTTTTTAAAATATTTTTTGAGGAGGAAGAGGATCCTCATTTTGGGTTTGGAGAAGAACTGAGAGAGTTAGAGGAACGGTTTTGAAGAAGAGTGGAAAGAAAACAATCTAAACATATTTTGGAAACATTCCCTTACCCATATATCATCACTATCCAGTTCCATAAAAATATACTAGATGCAATAAAGATTGAGATTTACATGAGACTACTGTTACCATATGTTCATATAAAAACAGTAATATGCTAGCAATGAGAATATTATATGACCATTTGAACAATGCATCTAGTCTAACATCCCTTTAACAATTCATTGGGACTTACTGCCATAACCTAGAAAGATGGACGAGGTTCATATAATACTACCAAAATACTTAAGCATATATGTGATTTTATATAAAGCTGCAACCATAGAGCATACTTACTAAGTAATCAGTCTCATATATAACTCAAAGTCTTTATTTCATCTAATACATCCCTACTTCCCCACTGGCTTTGATATCAATGTGTTTAGGGTATTTCATCTAATACCCTTAGATTTTTACCAAAATGCCTTCGAATTTCATAAATGACAATTTGGTCCTACAAATTTCTAAATTTTCACTTTAGTCCCATTTTTAAATTACTCTTAGATCCTTAAAAATAGCATTTTGGTCCCTAGCCTTTCTACTTTTTCTTAATTTAGCTCTTTTGCTCTTTATTTTCCTTCCTTTTGTTCTTTGAGCCCTAAATTAACACATAATTTCTCATTTGGCCTTTATTTTGGTTACAGAAAATACAGATATTACAATAGCTACAACCATAAACACTAACAATCAAGGATTTACATATCATATGATTATAGCTATACATCATATACGGCAAAGCAACATAAGCAATAATCAATGTCAATACAAATGTAAAAGTTTGAGTTTATGCTACCTTATATGCTCCACTTTTCAATTGGACTTCAAAGGCTTCTTTCTTAGGCTTAGTGACTTCTCTTTGACAATTCACACTCCTACACATACATGATACAATTGGCATCAACACTAAACCAATATAATCCTTAACAGCTCATAACTTAACAACTAAAACCCCTAATTTCCCATTGTGCTATTTGTGATTTCAATGCTTTCAAAAAGTGTGTTCTTGCTTCTACCATACACAATTTCATCTTCTCAATCCAATGGAAGCACTAAAACACCCAAAATCAGACTCTTTTCCCCTAACCTCAGCTGAATCAAAATGCAAAGAAATTGGAGGAAAATGAGATTTTGTAAGGTTTCTTTTATATACATGCATCATCTTCTTCCTACACCAATTTCCAACCATTAAATGGCATAAGCACATGCATATTCATGCCCTCTCAACTTTGGTCAGCGGTAGGGGATAGGGTTAAATGCCAAAATCACATAACTACTTCAATACACCTCAATCTAACTACCAACATGCACCAAAACATGGATTGAGCTGATTTAAAACACTTGCTATTCAAGATTCTTGCTCTTCTTCATTTTCTCTCTCAAGCCCCATTTCAAGATTACTTTTGAAACTCTTGCATCTCAAATTTAGGGAGAAAGTTAAGCCAATTAAAGAGAAGAACAAGGCTTAAGGATGAAATCTTGTGGAAGGGTCAAGCTTAAAACCAATTTTACTTTGAGATTTTGGTTGATTTCCTCTTCTTCTTCTTGTCTTATGCTCCCCATGTCTTCTCTCTCTTTTTCTCCTAGTTGAACACGATGAATGAGCATAAAATGAGACTTAGAAGACTTAAAGAAATTCTGCACAAAGAGTTTTAAGTAAGGTGGGGTTCATTTATACTGTCAGAGTCACTTTACACTAATAAAAATCTATTACTCTGATCATTTTACACTCTTCCTTTCCCTATTGGAGAAGAAGTTGACAAGTGGCTTGCTCTCACTCCCACAATTCACTTTTTCCACAAAATGATTTTGCTTTAACTAATTTCCGTCTACCGGAAATACTTTTTAGAAATTCCCTTATTACTAAGCCAATGCAGGGTCTTTAAAAATTCCCATAATTCAATAGTTTATTATATTTCTTTCCTTAAAACTCAATCCGGGAATGCCTTCAATAAATTTTCTTTCGAAAATCCAAATTCACCGACTTTAGGTTTTTGCACTGACGTTCTAGCAGACTGTTTCTAACTTTCTGCTGAAAACAATTTTATAAAATAGGACATTTTATAAGCTATTTTTATCCACTTTAAAAGTACATTTCTAAGGCCTCTGGACAATTTAAATAATAATATTTGGCTAAAAACTCATTAAATAGTGAAATATTAATTACTATAAAAATTCCCCTCGAAGGGTATTTTTGTCCATTTAACTTTAACTGAGTCTAAATTACTAATCAATGGATTTTTCTCTATCTTTCTGTGCATAGGGACATTTTCTGGTATTTTAGTCAAAATTACCAAAATGCCCTTAACTTTTCCCAAAATGACCATTTTACCCTTACGTTTTCTATTTTTGTAAAATGGCACCTTTGACACCTCTTACACTTCTATTCACTTTTTGGACATTTAATTACTCTGTTGCCCCTCATTCAGCCCTTATCCTCGGTTACAAAAAAATGATGATATTACAATTTTGTGGTAGGCATTTTATGCTGCTGTTATGAATTTAGGCGATGGTTAGGGTTTTTCTAGATGAGTACAAAATTCATTTCACATTATAAACAAATTTGTTAATAACAGCTTACGGAAAAAAATATATATTAATAACAAAAGTTATATCATACTCATGAGTATACTAAACAAACTCTTGTGGTGATGAACTTTTTTTATATGATCAAATTTTAGGAAAGGGGTCAGGTTCACCCATGATTCAAAACTGATAAGACAAGAATGAAGATAACTGGAGTAGGAGATCCTGCTCAATCACGTCTTAAGAAGAGACATCCTCCATATAAGATTTGTATCTTTCTTCTATCAATGTCAGAATTTAAACCTGATTTCATAATCCAGGTTAAAGTAACTCTGCAACACATCAAAAGAAATAATCTTGGATGTCCTCTACCAAATAAATTTATGAATGGGGAGGAGATCTGAGCATACAATGCCATGACACTCGGTGCATTTCTTTTTCTTTACTTTCAACTACATTACAGCCCAATCTTCTAATCTCCCATAGAAGGGAAATTTGAAGGGGCCTATTTGTTTTGGATTGGCCTTTGATTAGAAAAAATCAACTTAGAATAAATTAAAGCACCCCTGATCCCCTTAACCACTTCCTCTGCTTACCAAATTTTTCCTTGATGAATAGCTAGATTTCTCTTAATCCAAATGGTGTTAATTGTTAAAATTATCCCCTGTACCAGATCAAGATGCCAGTCCTTCTCCAATTGCAAAAGAGCATTTTTGAGCCAAGTAGAAATATTCAAATTCTCACCATCCATAATCCTTATAGATAAGAGACCAAACCAAATGGATCTGGAATATGGGCAGTAGAGAAATAAGTGATCCAGTGACTCCATTACCATGCATCCAAATGGACATAGAGAAGAAGAGTTAAGATGATGCTCAATGAGAATATCAGAAGATGGAATAGCTCTGTTAATAATTTTCCAAATTAGTAACATATTTTTTTTAGGAAGAGAGATGGACCACAAGAACTTCCAAAAAGGATCAACAAACTGGTTCAAATTTAGATAATTGTTCAAACAATTCCGAAAGGCATCCTTAACACAATATATTCCTGAACCATTTCTATTCGATCTTAAGGAATCAGAATGACTTGAAAAAGGCAAAGGAATTCTAGAGATTTCTTGTGCAACCTCAGGAAAAAATTGGATAAGATTGAGATCCTATTTCATTGGATTACAACTATATTGAGTATGCAGTATAAGATCCGAAACTCTATTAATATTTGTTAACGAGTTCGAAACTTGTTGCATTTGCGACCAAAAAGGGTGGTTGAGAGAATATTAGAACCAATACCTACTTTTCAAGAAAGTTTGTCAACCACAAGATCAACAAATTCTAGAATACCTTTTCACATCCAAGAAGAGTTGTAGGGTTTTTTCAGGAACGGATGATTAGAGGGAGATATATACTTAAATTGCAAAGTAAAGGTAATGAGGGACGGAGAAGAAGCTGTTGCTATTCTCTATATTTGTTTTGCAAGTACAGCCTTATTAAAATGTGAAGTTGGTCTAATTCCCAACCCTCCTTTATCAATAGGATTGAAGAGGATATCCTTTCTTGTCAAATGTATTCCCCTATTATCACTAGAGGACCCCCTAAAAAAAATTGACTCAAAGTGAATCAATTTTGTGACAAATAGCTTTGGGTAATTTATCAGAAAAAAGAGCATGAATATTAGAAGCACCCAAAACTGATTTGATAAGGGTAAGCCTAGCTGCTCGAGATAATAATTTTCCTTTCCAAGTGCTAGTTCTTCTTTCTATAGAATGTGTCACTTGGTCGTGGATAGCTAACTTGTCTCTTCCAGGATCAATCCATGTACCTAAATATTTTCCAATTCTCCCTGAAAAAGGGATACCAAGTGAACTAGAAATTTGAAGCTTTGTTTGATCAGAAATATTAGGACTCATGATCAAAGAAGATTTATTGATATTAATTTCATGCCCAGACCATTTGCAAAAAAATTTGAATGACCTCCTTAATTGAGAAAAGATTTGTTTCATTAGCCTCAAAGAAAAAAATAGCATCATCAACATATAGAAGATGAGAAATTGCTTGAGCATCCGTGGAAACCTTTATTCCAGACCAACGGTTTTGAGATTCCTTTTAGAAAATCAAGCAAGACAGAACATTTGCAGCAAGAATGAATAAATATGGAGATAAAGAATCCTCTTGTCTTATTCCTCTTATCAGATAGAAAGATTCACTTACCTGATCATTGAAATGTAGCTGATACTGAACTATTGAGATGCATTGTGATATTAAATTAATCCATTTACTGGGAAAACCCATGCTACTCATCACAGCTAAAATGAAATTCCAAGATAGTCTGTTAAAGGCTTTTGATAGGTTCATTTTTAAAGTTGCAATCTTTTTTATTCCATTTTAAGCAAAATGAATTTGATTTGTCAAGTTAGAAGCCAACAGAATATTATCATATATAAGTCTCCCTTTAAGGAAAGCCACTTGATTAGGTGCTATACATCACTGAAGGGGTTCCTTAAGCATGTTTCATAAAATCTTTGATAATATTTTGCAGGCAACATTTGACAAATTGATTGGTGTAAGATCCCTACAGTTTTGAGGATACTCACATTTTGGGATCAAAACTATTGAAGTCATATTGAATGATTTTAAAATATGTTCTGAATTCCAAAATGAAATAACCATGTCCTTAACATCTCTTTGAAGTAGAGACCAGTTTATTTGAAAAAAATCAGCATGGTATCCATTAGGTCCCATAGCACTATCCATCAGGTCTTGAAATTTATTTTAAGGGGGAGAGGAATGTAACATCCTCATTTTTCTATAACTGAGGATAAGGGCTAAACAAGGGGTTACAGAATAATGAAGGGTTAAAAGAGTGAATAAAAGCATAAGAGATACCGAAGGTGCCATTTTGCAAGCAAAGGAAATGTAAAGGCAAAATGATCATATTGATAAAAGTCAAGGGCATTTTGGTAATTTTGATCAAAATACCAGAAAATGACCCCGGGCATCAGAATGTAGAGAAAAAGTTGTGATCAGTAATTGAGGCCCAGATAAAGTTAAATGGACAAAAATGCCCTTCGCGGGAAAATTTTCCTATAATTAATATTTTGGCTATTTAATGAGTTTTTAGCCAAATATTATTATTTAAGTTGTCCAGAGGCCTCAGAAATGTACTTTTAAAGTGGGTAAAAATAGCTCATGAAATGCCCTATTTTATAAAATTATTTTGAGCAGAAAGTTAGAAATAGGCTGCTGGAACGGCAATACAAAAACCGAAAATTGGTGAATTTGAATCTTTGGAAGAAAATTTATTAAGGGAACTTCTAGATTGAGTTTTGAGAAAAGAAAAATATCCTAATGAGTTTATGAATTTTGGGAATTTTTGAGGATCTAATATGTTCTGAGTGATAAGAAAATTCCCGAAAAACATTTTTTGTAGCTGAAAACAAGAAAACGTAAGGGTATTTTTGGAAAAGATGAATTGTGAGGAGTTGGATGTGACACTTGTCACCTTCTTATCCAAGAGAGAAAAGGAGAGTGGAATAATATCAAAGTATGGTATTTTTATCAGTGTAAAAATGCTCTGGCAGTATATGTGGGACCCACAACCCACTTATGCAATTGAAGTCAGATTTTATAAGTCATTTAAGCCTCCAGTTACTCCTCCGTTTCGTGTAGACCAAGAGGAAAGAAAGAAGAGAAACCGTGGAGCTCCATGCACAATAGAAAGCGAAGATTCAAGCAAAATCTCAAGGTAAAAGTTGTTTTAAGCTTGATTCTTCCATGGGATTTCATCTATGAGCCTTCCTCTCTCTCTCTTAATCAGTTTAGATTTCTTGTTAAGTGATTATGTGGTCTATTTTGATGAGGATGAGTTGAAAGAGGAATTGAGTTTTAGCAAGGATCATTAGCAATAAGTGTTTTAAATCAACTCTATGCCCATTTTCTTGCATGTTGATGCCAAGTTTGAGTTGGTTTAAAGTTGTTATGAAATTTTTGCATTGAACCCTATGCCTTGTGGCTGATTGAAATTACGGGGAATGATTATGCATGTGGTTGTGCCATTATTGGTTGGAAACTGGTGTAGGAAAGAAGTGATACATGCATGTAAGAGGAAATCATGCAAGAATCCATTTCCACCAATTCTTGGCAAATTTCGTGCAGCTAGATATTCAAAGGGAAAGGGGTAGGATTTTATGCATTTTAATGTTTCCATTGGGCCCAGAATGCCAAGTTGTGTAGGGTAAAGGCAAAACCCCAATTTGGAAGCATTAGAAACACCACTGGCTATGTTAAGAGCTCAAAATGGTTGAGTATCATAATAGTGATGATAGGTCATGTTATGCTATGTGTAGGAATAGCAAATTGTCAAGAAAGAAGTCATCAATTCAAGAAAAAGCTCCAAGTTCATTGGAAAAGTTAAAGTATTTAGGTAGCAACACTTCTAACTTTTACATCCACATTGCATTTGATTGTTGTATGTTATTTGCCATGTTTATGTGTGGTTGTAGCCACCTAACATGTAAATCCTTGCTTATGAGTATGTATGGTTGTAGCTATGCTTTTGATTGCCTTGGCCTTGTGCAAATATGCTAGAAGTAAGGTATTGTTGTTTATGTCATGGCATACTAGTTTATATTCAATTAATCATACATGTTGATGTTCTTGTATAAATATTTGCTACTAGGATTTCTTTGAAATCTCATCATTTCCAATGATTACCCATAGGCACAAGTTCCAAGGGCAAAGAAAAGGACGTGCAAGAGTAAGTGGAGATGGCTTGCGTGGAGATGAATATTTTGCTCATGTTGTATATGGTGTTTTGATGTATATCTAAGTGGTTTTGTGAAAACCATAGATAAATGAAAAGTAAACCCCTACACTGAGTCATTTTCATGCTATGTGATATGATTATGTGAATTGTGGCATGAAATGCACAAAAATATGGAAATGAGCATGCAACTTGGAAATAAAGGGGTCCAAGGCCTTTGATTAGGACAAAATAGGATAATTTGAGAAAATGGAATCCAATTGCCATGAAATTTTGCATGCAAGTAGATCTTTTTATGAGCTTTCTGTAGAGTTATAGTTTGCTCAATGTGGAACTATGTGGACAAAGTTATGATTTTTCAAAGTTCAGCATAAAACCAGAAAATTTGACAGCAAAAGTTCGCCCCGGTAAAGTGCATTCTGGAGGAGTTCGCTGCAACAAACCTGTCAGAGGGAAACTCCCCTCTTTTGTTGGAAAAGTTCACCGCAGTGAAACCTGCTATTTTGGACCAAATGAATAGTAATTTTTCCACCTCCTTTCAACTTGTTTAGGCATTACTTTGGTCCAAGGAATATTTTTCTCTTATAAGGGATTAATAAAGCTTTAAGTAGAGACCTAAACCACTTGATTTAAATTTTTCTAGAATTAGTTGTGAATTTTCAAAGTTGGGTCAAAATTTCAAGCTTTCGAAGGAATAGTAACTCAAGTGGATCTTTTGAAATTTACCAATATAACTAATTTGAGCTCATATAATGGACTCCAAGGGTCCCATTAAGGTTCTAATGGATGATAAGGTTGGTATAGAGAGGTGTTACAAGAGGAATCATTAGAAGAAAAGTGAAAAAACCTTCATTTCTCTACCAATTCATCATAATGTCCTATGGAAAATCTTCAAAAGTGCGATACTCTTGTCTGCTAAAACCAAAGAAATGAACTCTAGTGGCCCCCTTTGTCTAATGCAACCGAATCCATTCTTGCCAAGTTAGTTCTGCTCTTTGAGGTTCAAAGTTGCAAGGAAAACTGTTACCAAATTTACACTCAACTTTGTTGATGATAGCATTACAAGCCCTATAAGACTCAAACAAGGAGTAAGTGCATTAATGAGATAAATGCCAAATGAAATACCAAGAATTGCATTGCTTGAAAATACGTTCATAGCGACATGCAATGCACTTTTTTTTTCTCCATTCTCCAATGTTACTTGTATGTTTTTAATGAGAGGATAAAAAGAGTTGATCAACACTCGAACACTTAAAAGTTGAAGATGTGAGGAGAATCGAATGGAACCTTGATATTGCACTGAGTTTCCAACAACGTCTCCAAGAATGTCTGCAACATTTGGGGAATGATATTCCAAAGGCAAACCCCAAAATTGAACCCAGATTGGAAAGATAGCCAGCTTATGCTCTTGCATCTCCAAACTTTCTTGCCTTAAACTAAAAACAAGAGAGTTATTAATTGACCAGGTGTAATACACTTAAGTTTTATCCTATTAACATACCCAATGAAAGTATTTGGAATCATTTTAGTTGACTATAACTTGTGAGAAATGAGTTTTGAAAATTTTTGTTTTCGGATTATTATTCAGAACACTATAGAAATGGTCCAAACTTTGAAAAATCATAATTACTTGTAGAAAAATCAAAATTGAGTAATGCCAAGTTCTATGGGAAGATAACTGGATTTGAGAGAAAAAATAAGTCCAAACTTTAAAGTCATGCCTAGCTTTAATTTCAAAAGTTATTGTTCATTTGGTTATTTTTTATTTTTCCAGTATTTTTATCCAACTTTGGAAGGGCACATCTCTTAGTGTGGTTATCGGATTTGGGTGAATTACCAATCATTTTAAAGGAAAAAGCAGATCTATTTGATGGTAAAACCTCACGTCTTAATTCACTCAATTACCTCAAAACGAATTAGTCCACTTTGTGCACATAATGTTGACTTTTATGCCCTTTAGGTTATAACTTGATCTAATTATCTTAGGGGTTACTTTAATCATGCAATCTCAATGCCTTTGGAGCATTTTGAATCATTCTAGCATGCTTGGGAGTAAATATACCACTACACATGCTATCATCCATAAACCACACATAATGAGGGTATTTACAACCTTTAACAAAATGCTCATCAAGCACTTACCAAACCTTCAAGCAATCCTTATTTCCTCTTCTCTTGGGTAAGAGTGGGCCTAAGGTTTGTTTACATTGATTGGGTAAGATTCTTGGGAATCTTAGTAGCATAAGCAACTATTATTCAATCACATACATGCATTTAAAAACATGACACATGCTTTTAACTTAATAAACATTAACCTTGGAAATAGAATGCTATGCATACCTTATATGTAACACAATATAACATAGACCAAGGCATCATTACATAGAGGAAAATCTTCACCATGTCATAACCTTATCATCCACACCATGGCATATCATCCAAGTCATAGCAAAGAAAGTAATCATGTAATAAACACAATGATATGTAATGTAAACAATAATTTCTAAGCTACATTTTCTCCTTCTTTTCTTGGTCTCTTGGTTGTCAAGTCCTTTCTTCCTAATGTCCAATGGCCCTAAACAGCATCGCATAAAAAATACCAACTCATTAGGACCATTGATAACATCATTTCTTTCTAACTACTCTTACTTGCTCTCTTTTAACTTTGTACTTTTACATCCATAAGCTTCAAAATTAATCTAACATTCTTCTTCCTTGCAATTTTGCATGTAAATTTCATTTTTAAACTCAAATAGCTTAAAAGAAATCTCCTTCCATATCAACTACTCAAAACAGCAACTTAGGGAAGTTGTTGCACAAAATTCCAATCTTTGTTTCTAATGCTTCCAAACTTAGTTTCTCACTTGTACCTTACACAATTTTTCATTTTAAACTCAACGGAAGCATCAAAAACACCAAATTCACATTCATTTACCAAGAACAAGCACTGGTCGAAAATGTATAGAAAATACCAACAAATGTGATTTTCAACTTCTATCACTACACACATACATAATATCATTCCCATACCATTTCCCAATCATTTAACAATATAGAATCAATCATATATCATCAGCCCCAAATTTGACTCACAGCATGTTCATAGGGTTTCGTGGCAAAAATTCAATCCAAGCTCAAATCAACTCAAACCAACTGTTAACAAGTTGTAAATTAGACCTAGAGTTTATTTAAACCACTTACCACTTTCAATTTTTGCTCCTCTAGATTTCCTCACTCTAGCCCCTTTTAAAACACTCTCTTGAACTCTTCAATCACAGTACCATAGAGAAAAATAAACAGATTAAAAGGAAGAATATTGCTCATAAATCAATTTTATGGAAGAAATCAAGCTTGAATCACCAACTTACCTTGAGATTTGCTTGATTTTTGCTCTCCCTTGTTCTCTCTTTTCGTCCATGGCTCTCTCTCTATTTTTCCAGGTTGGAGCATAAAAATGGGTTGTTCTTTGTATCTTGGAAGCTTTAAAAGAAGAAGAGCACATGTCTAATTAATTGTGGGGCCCAATTGCACTAACAGAGTAACTTTACACCGAGATAATCTAACATTTATATTAATATCTCTTCTTGTTTTTCTTCTTTACATAAGAAGACACCAAGTGGCATCCTTCAAGTCCCCACAATCTCCTTTTAGAAAAGGTAAGTTACTTTATTGTTGCTTTATGTTTGTTTTATCCTATAACTTTCTACTAGGAATGCTTTAGAGGATTTTCTGAGTACTTGACCAATTCAATATCATTAAAAATTTCCATAATTTCTCTGCTCCTCTTACCATTTTTCTTTTCTTAATTCTCATTCCAGATGCAACTTTAATTAATTTTTAAAGAAAACCTTCATTCAGGGTTTTTCTAAGCCTTTTCTTTCCGTTTCAGCAAACTGCTCCTAACTTTCTCTTAGAATCAATTTTATAAAATACTACAATTCCTAAAATATTTCTTCTTACTTTGAAATCAAATATTTGAGGCCTCTGGATATTTTAAATAATTATATTTAACTAATTATTTATTAAATATCCAAATATTAAATAACCTTTAAAATTTCCGTAAATATTATTTTTGTCATTTTAACTTAAACAAGGCCTCAAATGCTTATCAATGAATTTTGTCTCTATTTTTCGGTATCCTGGGCAAGTTTTTGATATTTTGGTCAAACTATGACCAAAATACACTTTAACTGTCTCAAATTTACCGAAATACCACTGAATTTTCAAAATGACAAATGGTCCCAAGAATTCCGAATTTACACCTAGGTACATATTTCAAAATGTCACTTTGGTCCTTTGCTTTTTCAAAATGACCATTTTGCCCTTATTTTTTTCGTTTGACAGAATGACATTTTCACTCTTCCTTTCCTTAATCCTTCGGACCCTTTCCCCTTTCTTTTTGCTTCTACATATATTATTTATTTCATTTTCTTTCACCTTTAGTCTTTCCTTTGTTGAGCCAAATGCTACATAATTCCAGAGAATCATTTTACGTGATAGTAAACTTCGTAAAATTGGGCTTGGTAGCATTTACATTCAACTCATTCTTAACTTTTAGATCTAACAATTTGGAATATGACTCTAAGGACCATTACAGATTATGAAATATTTGTCGACTGGATTTTTGAAGTTGATGATGAAGAAACTGCCTATTTTGCCTTCCACAGTGAACAAGTCCTGAAGAACCCAAGCAACCCAAAGACGATGCTCCAGTTTTAGCATAGAGAAAGTGTGGATATCTACCAAGGAAGCAATGGCAAAGCAAGGAGGTTATGACTATGAAGAAAAGGTTGGGATGAATTTCCCCGAGGAGGACCTAGGTGAATAGGAGAGATTTGAGGCCCACAAAATGGAAACATTCTTGAGCAACTGGTAGGGTAAGGGAGAGATGATAAAAACTAGAAGCTGTAAGGGAGAAAAAACTGGAAACAATTGAAGCAAGCAATAGAGCACCGGTGATGAGAATAGCATAAGGATGTGAAGTGAGTGGCTTGCATGCAATGTGATATGGTAGATATCCATGCAAGCCAGTGCAATTTATAGATCCTACAATGGAAAAAAGGCAGAAAAAAGAAGGAAATTTTCATAACTACTAGGTCAAAGGTATTGGATGACATAGGAAGCTAAAGGAATAGAACTTTGGAAAAAGAGAAGTAGGGTCTTAGAGCATTAACTGTATCTGAACCTAGTAATACACATAGACACACTGGAAGGAAGGCATGGGAGACTAATCATGAAAGGAGATGGGAGAACAAGAAATTAATTTTGATTGGCTTATCAAAACAATAATAATTAATTCCAACAAATTTAATGATAATATCTTAATAATTTCTTAGGAAATTAGGGATATATCCCCAATTGAGAAATTAATTAGAGAATGGGACTTGCTATTATACCCTTATGGAAGGTCGGTTGCATATTATAGAAGCTAAGTTGTATAATGTGGAAGCTCAGTTGCACATGACGTGGAAGTTCAGTTGAATAATGTAGAAGGTTAGTTACATAATGTGAAAGGTCCCATTCGACAATTAATTTCCCAATTGGGAGCTTATCCCCAATTTCCCTAATTTCTTGTTCAAAATTTCCAACATTATAAGTCTACTTGGTAACCACTTCCTTGCACGTAGAGCTATCCACCTTAGCTATATTTGATTGAAAGGGAGGGTGAGATTCAAAAATTCCCTTAGAAACCACATTTGATCAGATAGTCATACATATAATCCACAATCATGCAAAAACAGGCCACATTCACATAGGGAACTATCCCATAGGACTTCCTCTTGCCAAGGAACTACTATAACATCCCTCTGTGGGTGGCTCGGGGGAACTATCCCATAGGACTTCCTTGCACCAAGCAAGTACTATACAATTATTTATTTACTGAATCGATTTATCAGCATGATACAGTATGTATAACAAATGTGGCATAAACAAATATGCATAATTAAACATATAAGAATAAGATAAAAGGTATTTCTATCTATCTCCTTTCATTTTCAGTTACCTTCCTCAGTATTTCCTTTTCTAGTCTTCCTTGGAATGTTCAAGTAGATATCAAATCCTAAAAATATGTACATATAATATTACATTAAATTATACACTTTTCGAGCTTTAGTTACCTTCGCTTTCTCTCCTATTCCCACTTCTACGCTTTTATTTTATTTTATTTAAGGGTAAAATGAACATTTATCTCATCCAAACTTTAATTTCCTTGGTCTTTAATTTGTTTAATTTTTACAAAGCACTTTTGCTTTACTTGTAGGCTTAGCAATGGCTTAGTATTAATGCCAATTGGATGATATTATATGTAGGAAATCATTTTTCCAAAGGGAGAATTTGAAAAGCAAGAGGGAAGTGCAAAGTCACAAGGCAAAGTTAAGGAAGCAAGGTAGCATAAGCTACTAACCCTACGCTAATATTGGCATTGATGATTGTTTATAATGTTTTCTTTAGTGTATTCTAATTTGATGATATTTGAATGTGTGATAAAATGCCTTTAGCATGCCATGGTTATGCGTAAAGTGTTTGAAAATATGAGAATAATATGTTCATGCATACCTAGCCAAATAATAAATGATGATCATACATTTTTGGTGAATGTGTTAGAGTTTTTACTATGGGGATTTCTTTGAAATCTCATCCTCCCAAAATAACCTTCTTTGGGCCCAAGTGCAAATAAGGGCAAAGCCAAGATGGTATATAAGTAAGGAAAGCTCTATGTGAATTATGATGTAATGCAACTTGATATTTTATGTTAGGTATTTTTGTGGATCTTTGGAATATGTGTATAAATTAAACCTCTACATATTTTGGTATGTGGATATATGGAAAACCATGTGTGAGTATGCTAAGTTTGTTAAGGAATGATGTGCAATGGAATTATGTATGCCTAGCTAAAATTTGGACAAGTTAAGAATACATAAAAGGGTTTAACACCTTATCAAGACCCCAACTTTAGGCTGCAAGGAAAAATAGCAAACGTAGTCCAATTATTCTGAAACTTTCCAGAACAATAGTTCATATGGCAAACTTTAAAATGAGTCCAAGTTTGCTAGATTTGGAATATTGTACATAACTTTATGGTTTTCCAATTTTGAGAAATTACCATATGAGCAGTGAAAATTTTCGAATTAAACTATATTAATTGGGCAAGAAATTGGATAAATTGTATTTTTCCCTTGTAGAGAATTTTATAAGCTTCATTTAGAGACTTGAACCACTCAATTTTAATTTTTCTAGTATTAGTTATGATTTTTTAAAGTTGTCAAAATTTCAGAATTTACCAAGTGAATAGTCATCAATGAATAGTAACTCAGTCCAAAATTTTCACATTCACTTGCTTGCTATTTTAATGATTTTAAAGGTATTTATGTGGTTCACTAATGGTCTCTAATGAAGGTAAAGGGGGAATAAGTGAGATGTTGAAGAAGTAAATCCTTGAGTTCTAAAACCGTGGGTTGAACAATAGAGGGAATCAAAGGAGTAACATTAGTAGAGTTAGAGACACTCCCCTTTTGAGAACCTTGAGAATTGCACTTGTTTGAATTGCTTGGATGTTGCACCAAGCTCGAGTTGGTTTATAGCAACAACATTAACGGGGTTGTGGACCTCCATACCTACATCATGATTAGAGATTAGGTCATCCAAGAATCGCATAGTATGGGGTGTAATTTTTGAGTGTGTAGAAGTAGACATGGTGAAAGAAAGAGGTGGCCCTTCAACCATAGTGTCCTAAGCATGAGAAGGTGGAGATTTAGACCAAGTGGTGCTCCAGGTGTCCTAGGTCATGACTTTCCATCCTTAGGTCGCAACAAAAAGTGTATCGAGAGGTCTCCTAGCAAAGTAGGATCTAAGGTAGCAACATTTGGGTATCCAAGTCATGACAAAATATGTACTGAGAGGTCTCTTAGAAAATTTGAGATGAAGATCATGACTTGTGTAGTGTAGGTCGCGACCTAGTGCCATTAGGGTTGTTTCCTTCATATGCAACTCCACTCATAGCATCTGCATGGTCTTAGGCACCTACAAAACCAGCTATAGACACCTTTCCTGAGGCAATATCACTTGTGAAAGAAGACAATGAATCAAAAGTGGAGGATAAAGTAAAATCTTGGGGAATAGAGAGCATGCTATCAATATCCAATGAATCAACATGTGGCACTGCACTCCCACAAGAATTTAAGAAGGAATAAATAGAAGAAAGAGAGCTAAAATATTCATCATATGCACTTAAAGCTGAATCAAGTTCAACAATTTCAAGCAATGGTTTATAAGAGGAATTAAACAAATTAGGGAGATTCAAGTGACAACTATCATGCAAATTCAATTCATGCCTATCCCTAACCTGCTCCACAGCAAGATCCATAGCATTCAAACCCACAAATGCATCATTATCAAAGGGGTACCTGGTGGCCTCATTCAGGTTAAATGTGACCACGTGGTCTCCTGGTTCCATTTTGATACAACTATGTTTCATACTAATGATGGTCTTGGAAGTTTGGAGGAAAGGTCTCCCTAGGATAAGAGTGCTTTCATTAACCAACTCATTAGACATGTCTAGCACATAGAAATCAGTGAGAAAGACCAAGTCCTTGAATTGAACTAAGATTGCTCTATCATGCCCTTGGGGTACCTAATGGATCTATCCACTAATTGAAGAAATACGCTTGTGTCTTTAAGGCTATTGATTCCTAAGGCTAAATATACTGAGCAAGGCATAACGTTAATGGTAGCCCCCAAATCCAACAACGCCCCCTTAATGTAAACTTTCCTTATGCTACAAGGGATGGTGTATGTCTAGGGTCTTGGCACTTGACTGGTAATTCTTCCTTAAAGAGAGAAGAGACATTGGCATTTACTTGAATTCTTTCAAATTTCCCCAAATAGATAGGAGAAAGTGGAGAGCTCAATATTGGTTGACTTGACTCATCCCCATCAACCTTTTCATCATCAAAACAAGCTCTCCTTCCACTTCTCCAAGTTATGGCATTTAAGGTCTTGGAGTTTATCATGGAATTCAAAGGGATGCTACCACCCATTTTGGCTTGCATATCATTAACCATGTTGGACATTTGGGTAAGGTGACTTGTAATCTCCCTATTCTTCAAAGTGAGTTCTTCCATCTTCTTATTCACATCCAAATTGTCCTTTTGCATGCCTTGTTAGATGGTGGTAATAGAGACAAATCTGTCATCACTTTCCTTCATCCGCCCTTCAATGTTTGTCATCTAAGTTGCCACTCTCTTAAGGAGCCGAGAATTTTCATCCACTCTTGCTGTTTGTGGGGAAACCATGTTGTTGTGCAAAGCAGGCATTGTAGCTCTAGAATGATTTTGGTAACTGTTTGATGAAGGACCAGCATTATAGAAGTGAATTCCTTGGAATTGATTGGACCTATTTGCTCCCACCTTGATTGTAAGTGTTTGAGTATGGGTCTCTTTTTTGATACTGTCCGTTTCTCCCGTGATACATGGCGTTGACATCTTCAATTGGGCCTAGGCAATGCTGAGTGATGTGCGTGGGAGAATCATGGTGACCACAAGTAGAAGCCACCAATGTGAGAGATTGCAATTTGGTGGACCAGAGGCTTTCAATTGTACTGGTGAGCTTCGACATATACTAAGCAAGCTTAATCAATAGTGGGTCTCCTTCAATATTTTGGTCCTTGAGGTCCTGAGAGCTTACATGTTGTCTATTAAGAGCAAAAGTTCATATGAGTTCCCATGCAGCTCTAGGTTCCAGGTTTTCTACCAACCCATTCATAGCAGCATCTAAGACTTGAGCATTATAGGTTAAGAGTCCATTATAGAAGCACTGAACCAAGTGCTCTTCAAGGATTTCATGATTAGGACATCGGTTGAGCATCTCTTGGAATTGACTCCAATATTCGAAGAATGACTCATAAGCTTATTGCTATGCGGCTGAGATCTCTTTACAGGCTAATGAAATTTTGGTTGAAGTGAAGTACTTGTCCAAGAAGGCCTTCTTTAAGCTAGTCTATGACTTATAGGCATTATCGACATAAAAAAGCAGGTTCATGTACCATTCATTGGCTTTGGCTTTGAGGGATAAGTGAAAGACCTTTCACATCACATCATCAATGTTTGCTCCCACTGGTTTAATGGACATGCACTGCATGTATTGAGTCCAGACATGGAGATACAGATTTTCACCTACAAGACCATGGAATTTAGGTATTGAATGTATTAATTAACCCTTAATCTCAAAGTCAGCAAAGTTGGGAAAAAACTAGGCATAGGATCAAAATTTCCACCTGATTGCCTTAATTCCTTGATAGTCCTACCCTGGGTTGACCATTAACTCTGTCATGTTCATTATTCTCACCCTGCCCCTCATTACCACATCCATTATTAAGTCTATTATGATTCTCGTTTCTATTCCTATTACCCCCATTCGGAGGTATTTCAACCATTATATCTTCTTATACTTCCTCACTCTCAATGGATGAATGGTGTAGGTTTTCTAGGCAGGTGGGCTATAAGGTTCAGCATCTCTACCTCTCACACCTCTACACCCTCTCCGTATACAAACTCTTGGGAATCACACAGAAATAAGGTTTTAGAAGCAAATTATAGTCAAAACTAATATGTACCAAGTGTTAAGTTCAAAACTTTTGCAAACTCAGTGATTTCAAATAGTTTTCAGTGAGTTTGAGGTGTACTAAGTGCTATACACTGTTAAAATCTGTGCAAAAAGGAGCAATTTTGGACACTTAGAGAAGATCTTGCTGAAAAAGTTCACTCAAGTCACGACTTATGGGTATCCAAGTTATGATTAAAAGTGTACTAAAAGCAAAGATTGGAACAAAAGGCCATACTTAGAAACTAGAATTAGTTGTGAATTTTCAAAATTGGGCCAAAAATTTAAGCTACTAAATGAATAGTAACTCAAGTGGGAGTTTTTGAAATTCACCTAGTTGACTAATTCTAGCCTATATAATGGTCTCAAGTGATGAAAATAAGGTTTTTAATGAGTAATAAAGCATAGATAAGAGAAAGTGTTTGACTTTCATCCTGGGAAGTGAAAACATCAATTCATTAGCTCACACACACAAAGTAAGCAATATAAGCCATACGATAACCAGTGACCAAATCAACTTCCAACTAGTAACACACAACACTTGAAACAACAACAAAAGCCAACATTATTTAGTTAATGTTAAAAAGAGTCAAGCCAGTTTCAAAGAAAGTAGGAGACCCAAACTTCACTGATCCTTGTTATAATGTGAGTGGGTTGGACTTGTTAGAAGTTGTTTCCTTTCACCACCACCAAGCTCTACCACCACTTGTGCTGAGGGAATTTCAGTAATATGAGTCGGTTGAAAATTTGTTCGGATCTTAAGAGATGAGTACTTGTTGCCTTGTAATGAGAATGAAAGGTTCACCATCGATTTTACTAAAATGCCTACTGAGAGGTATCCACGTCATGATGAACTAATAGTTGTTGCAAATAAACAAGAATCAAGAGAATAGATAAAATGTAAATGAAGAAGAGAAGTAAATATGTTGTGGGATGCTGGGAACAGGGAAGAAGCCAAGAACCAACAAAAGAAAAGAGAGAATGCAAATAAAGAAGATAAGCAATTGTATTGTGTGAACCTAAAACTCATCAAATTTGAGCCTTTACAAATAGAAGAAAATAAAGTATGGTTCATTGTCACCTCTTTTGATTGGTCTCTTTATTGCATGGTTTAAGATGCATCCAATACTTTGAATTATTATCAAGGTGCATGAAACAACTTATATTGGTGCAATTTTTGCTCAATCGTGATTTAGTAACTGTGTTTGCACTAAGATTTGGAAAAATTATCCTCCAATCCATGATGTATATGATTTAGTTCAGGAGTTGATATGATTTAGTTCAGGAGCTGATCTTAGTCATAAATGTATGGCATATTTATAATTATTATTAATTTTCCCAAATTACTAATATCTATGAGACTGAGACATTTACGGCATTAGCATCAAGTAAAACCAAGGATGTTTTCTACTTGAATTTTGAGTGAAAAGAACCCCAATGAGGAGAGATAGTGAGTAAACACTTATACCCTATGAGCGATTCTCTAGTGTTCATGCATTTAGAATCAATTGTATTTTGCAGCTAATTATTTGGCATTGCTCTTTTTATCATTTTGTTTTCCTAGAGGATGAGGGTTGATTTGGTTCTAAATTCATTATTGAGCATGCCGACTTCCTCAATTGTCCTCGTATGTTCTTTGGAATAATTCAAGCTTTGTCTAGGAGTACAAAGGTTTAAGTGAGTCAGAGTGATAAATGTTAATATTTTCATGGTTTTCCTATTTAATTTTGGGGCATTCTGTAGCTTTCTCACCCTGTCTGGTGTTAAATTGAGCCTTTCTTGCTGTTATTGGTTATACATTGCATATGTACTAAAACAAAGGGGAAAATTAGTAAATTATCTCTCTCAACTGTACAAACCTTTGAACTTCAATATTTGATTCTTTACAAAGCCCTCTTTACTATTGTTATAGGTATTTGGGAGAGATAGTCAAGTGCTTGAAGATAAAGCTGAAAGAAATACGTTTCGTGATTGGAAGAAACCCACCAGGAGAGTGCCACTGAACCTTTTGAGTCACGACATGTTATATTTGAGTCGTGACATTATGACATTTGAGTCACGACCTGATTAGATGAAAGTGTAGCTGTGCGTTTTGGATTAGGTCAGCAGCATCCACCCAACAAAAGGAGAGCCACCATGAAAATCATGCTCATTCTGCAGATTTGGAGAATCAACCTTGGATCCATTTTCCCTCTCTAAAGCTACCTTCAACTGTGCATACCTTCCTTCACCTTTCCAACACTCCATCTCCATCTTCACCTCCCCAACTGTCCTAACCTACCTCACCACTCCTTCCTGCGTTTTTCATCTTCTCATAGCATAACGTAATGGTAATTGCTGCTGCGTCCTTGAAACCATGAGAGGCAAAAATCTTACCCTCTTGGTGATGGAGAGTAAGGCTTGAGCTCTGGGAATCATCGGGGAGTATTCCTAGTCTAATCTTGTATTTGAGTATTTGTAGAGATCTTTAGATTTAAGGATTTCTACTATTATGCAGTTGATGTTTACAGATTTGTGAATCTATGATTGGACTATGTATTTGGATTGGGTGTTGTTCATGTCGATTAGAATATATACACATACTTCAGAATTGATCCCTTGAGTTCACATAGTTATCAATGTTTGTTGGTGATTAGTTGTTTATTTGGTTTCTGTGATTGTGATTGCAATTCATTGAAGGCATGAGCACCATTTATCCCTTTACATTCTGAGTGGTACTAAACAATGTTTTAAGGAATGCTTATTGGCTTGGATTCAAGTAAATTGCATTAATTAAACCATTGGACCTAAGTGATTACTTAAGGTTTATGAATTGAGCTCAGAAGGGTTAAACTCCCGTATTTAAATTAGAGCAAGGAAAGCTAAGATCCCATAGCCGAGAATCTATCCGTTATATTCCCATTAATCCAATGTCCACTTTCAATTCTCAAAAAGATCAAAAAAATATTTGATTACATTTGTTTTGCCTTACAATTTTCTGTTACTAAAGTGAAAACCCCCTTTTTCTTACCCAAGTTTAACATGTTTTCAGTAACTAATTTAGGATAGGATAATCAAAAAACCGCTTCTCGAGAAGAATGATTGGTTGCCAACTGTACTACATTACTTTTAGCGCAATCATTTTGTATCGAACCAGAAGGCGATAAAGCCGCATCCGATCATCTATCTAACCCTTCAATGGCTTCAACCAATATCCTTATTATCATGTTCCCCAAACCCAATGGGGATAAAGGAAATGTATGTGAGAGATGGAATATATTTGATTTCTTTTGTCAAATCAATCACACCATGTACTTTTTTCCTATGAAGGCCCTAACTGAAAATGGAGAGGAGGGTTGTATGGAACTTGAATTGGTAAAGTTAATTTTATCAAGCTAAGGTAGAACTTTATGGGAAGGGAAAATTTTGTAACTTTCATTTTGTTTCTCAAATACAACATACCCCCATCAACCTAACTTCATTCATTTAATTTCTTTTTTCATCAAAAAGGGAACATGAGAATTTGAATATTTATCATGATGGTTTAAATCGATGAAAAAGAACAAACAACCCCACACCTACATAGTTAGCAAGGGAGACAAGGGAACATAAGCAGTTCAAAATTTACCATGATGGTTCAAATCAATGGGGTCAACAAGTTGAAAAACACAATACGCATATGTGGTCAATGAGGTCAACAAGTTGAAAATTGAGATTGAACATGTTTTGTCAAAGTGACAAAGGACATGCAAATGGTCCTATCTTGCCTTACAATACCTTCAAGCCCCATCCTTATCATCATGTTCCTTAAACCCAATGGCGATAAAGAATTCTTGTTTCAAATCAATCACACCCTTTACCTTTTCCCTATGAAGGCCCTAACTAAGATAAGAGAGAGGAAGGTTGTATGGAACTTAAATTGGTGAAATTAATTTTATCAAGCTAAGACAGAACTTTATGGGAAGGAAAACTCTTTCTAACTTTCATTTTGCTTCTTAAATACAACACACCACCATTGACCTAACTTCATTTGTTTAATTTCTTTTTTCATTGAAAAGAGAACATTAGTGGTTGAACATTTACCAAGAAGGTTTGTATTGGTGAACAAGAACACACAACATACCAATGTGGTTAACAAGGGTGACAAGGGAACATGAGAGGCATGACAATTCGAATCGATGAACAAGAAAGCATAACATCTATATGGTCAACTATTTCAGCAAGTTAAGCCTTGAGATTGAACATATTTTGTCAATGCGACGAAGATAATGGAGACGATCCTATCTAGCCCTTCAATACCATTAACCCCAATCCTTATCATCATGTTCCCTAAACCCAATGATGATAAAGGAAATGTATGTGAGGGATGAAACATATTTGAATTCTTGTTTCAAATCTATCAGGCTGTGTACTTTTCTCCTATGATGGTGGTAGCTAAGATCTATGGAACTTATGTTGGTGAAGTTAATTTTGAACAAGCTAAGGAAGAACTTCATGGGAAGCAAAACTCTTGTAACTTTCATTTTTCTTCTCAAATACAACATACCTTGATTGACCTACTTCGTTTATTTAATTTATTTTTTCATCAAAAAGGGAACATGAGAAGTTGAATATTTATCATGATGGTTTGAATCGATGAAGAAGAGCACGCAACACATTGTGATTGAACATGTTTTGTCAAAGTGATAAAGAACACATAGACTATCCTATCCCTCCCTTCAATACCTTCAAACCCCATCCTTATCATCATGTTCCCTAAACCCAATAGCGATAAAGGAAATGTATGCAAGAGACATAACATATTTGAATTCTTGTTTCAAATCAATCACACGGTGTACCTTTTCCCTATAAAGCCCCTAACTAAGGTAGGAGAGAAGAAGGTTGTATGGAACTTGAATTGGTGAAGTTAATTTCATCAAGCTAAGGAAAAACTTTGATGGAAGGAAAACTCTTGTAACTTTCATTTTGCTTCTCAAAATCCACATACCCCTAATCAATCTAACTTGGTTTATTTAATTTCTTTTTTCATCGAAATGGAAACATGAGCATTTGAGCATTTATGATGATGGTTTGTATCGATGAATAAGAACACACAACACACCTACGTAGTTAACTAGGGTGACAAGGGAACATAAGATGAGCAATAACATACAACACACCTACATGGTCAACAAGGGCGATAAGATGAGCATTGAGGTTGAATATGTTTTGACAATAAGACAAAGTTAATGTAGATTGAAACATCCCGAAATTTGACCAATGTGATATGAAAAATAATGAGGCTTTGTGAAGCCAATTACAAAATTTTGGATAAGAATAAATAAATTTTTGGGCCAAAAGTTATTTTAGAAAATTATTTTATTTTTAAGGAGAATTAAGAAAAATAAATAAATTGCCCAAAAATTTATCAGAATAATTATTTTTCATGTTAAGGATCAAATTTAGGGAGAAAGTTACTTATTGGATTAAAAAGAATAGTAATTGCATTTCTGAAAAAACAAGTTACTAGAATGCCAATAGGAGAAGCATGGAAGAGCAAACTTGTAATTTACCTCCCCACTCATGCCACACGTGTAGCAGAGGCATTAATGCCTCCCCCTGGCTTCACATTCTCTTTCTCCTTCTTTTTTTTCGTGTCGACGACAAATAGAGAGAGAGAGTGATGGTGAGGTTATCACTAGAGGAAGGTGCCGGTGGTGCATGTTGTAACATCCACATTTTTAGTAGCTAGAAAGGAAGGCTAAACGAAAGGCTGCAAATGAATAAAAGGTCCAAAGAGTGAAAAGAAATGGAAGGAAGTCTAGAGTTACCATTTTGCACATGTAGGAAATGTAAGGGCAAAATGTTAATTTTGGACCAAAATACCAAAAAATGACCCCAAGCATAGAAAGGTAAAGAAAAATCCACTGATCAGTAATTGATGCCTAGTTGAGGTTAAAATGATAAAAATACCCTTCACGGGAAATTTCTATGGAAATTACTATTGTAGCTATTTAATGAGTTTTTAGTTAAATATTATTATTTAAATTTTATAGAGTCCTACGAAATGTAATTTAAAGTGGATAAAAATAGTTCATGAAATATCTCAGTTTATAAAATTGTTTTCACAAGAATGTCAGAAACAGTCTACTAGAACGGTAGTAGAGGAGCCAAAAATCAGTAAATTTGGATTTTTGAAAGAAATTAATTTAGGGCTTATCCCGAATGAGATTGGATTTAAGAAAAATACCCTAATGAGCTATTGAATTATGAGAATTTTTAAGGACCTGCACTGGCTTAGTGATTAGGGGAATTCTTGAAAAGCATTTCTGATAAACGGAAATAAGATAAAATAAGGGTGTTTTGGGGAAAATAAGATTGTGGAAATTGAATGAGGCCACTTGTCATCTTCTTATTAAAGATGGAAGAATAATGAGAGATATTTTCCAAAACAATAGATTTTATCAGTGTAAAGTTACTCTAGCAATGGAAGTGGGCCCCACAACTTATTAAAAATACTGGATGCAGATCTTTTAAAAGTTTCCAAGTCTCACTTCTGCTAGAGCAAAGAGAGAGAGAAGACGAAGGGAAGAGAACAAGCAAGAGGGAAGGGAAAATCAAGATGAAACTCAAAGGTAAGTGGTGTTGTAGCTTGATTTCTTCCATGAAAGTTAGTTATAGGTCTTGCTTTCCCTTTTTATCAATTTAATTTTCTCTCTAAGCTTGTGATTCAAGATTTTCAAGAGTGGTCTTGAATAGACATAGGGAGAGAAAGCAATAATTTTAAGCATTAAGTGCCACAATCAACTATATGCATGTTTTGTTGCATGTTGATGACAAGTTTGAGTTGATTTGAGTTTGAAATGAATTTTTGGAACTAAACCCTTGTTCTTGCTACTAGACAAAAATGAGGATGCATGTACATGAATGTTTTATGTTATATGATGGTTGGAAAATGATATAGGAATGGGATTATGGATGTGTATGCAAAGAGATCTTGCAAAATCTCATTTCCTCCAACATTTTTTGTATATTCCGTCAAGCTGAGGTTCAAGGGGAAAAAAGTGTGATTGTGTATTTTGATGCTTCCAATAGATTCAGAAGGCAAAATTGTGTATGGTAAAAGTAAAAGCACAATTTTGGAAGCATTAGAATCACAATTGGTCAAGTTAGAAGTTAAAGTTGAGGTTGAGAGTGGTAAGTGTTATAATGCACTAGTAATGACAAGTTCTTGATGTTGAGCACACTATGGCATGTGTAGGAGTGTTAAATTACCAAGAAGAAGGTTAAAAGTACAAGTGGAAGCTACTTCAAGTTTATTTGGAAAGTTAAAGCTTTAAGGTAGAATAAACTCTAACTTTGACATTTACATTGCATTGATTATTGTTGTGTTGCTTTGCCATGTACGATGTTTGGCTGTAGCCATATAACATGTAAATGCTTGCTTGTGATTCGACATGGTTGTAGCTATGCAATGATGTCTTGGCCTTGTGCAAATGTGATAGTATGAGTAAGGTTTTGTTAATAGTTTCATTGCATGCTAGTATACATATAAATGATCATGCATGTTGATATGCTAGTTAGAGATATTTGATACTAGGATTATTTGAAATATCATTCTTTCCAATGAATAACCATAGGGACAAGCTTAATAGGAAAAGGACAAAGAGGTGCAAAGGTGGGTGGCTTCCGTAATTGAAAGAAAACTTGCATAGTTGTATATGGTCTTATTGAGTTTGAGAAATGATGGATGAATGTATGATAAGCTATCATCATGTGATAATTATGTTTACATAATGTAAATATAAGCCAAGCATGCTAGATTTTCATGTCATAGTGTTGTATGCATGAAGAGAAAGGAATTAAGCATGAAAATCAACAATGAGGGGTTTGAAGCCCTTAATTGTGACAAAATTGGATAAAATGAGCACATGAATTCTAATGGCCATGAGATTTTTCATACAAGTAGGTCTTCTTATAAGATTTCTAATGAGTCCCATTTTGCTGCATTTGGACTTGTATACAAAAAGTTATGCACATTCTAATTTCTTCTGAAAAACAAGAATTTGACAGTGGTAGAAGTTGGCCGCGGCATACCAGAAAGGCTGCCAAGGTGAAGTTGGTCAGAGAGCAACTTCTATCAGTTTTGGAAAAGTTTTCCATGGCAAAGTTTAGAGTTGGCTGGGGCAAAGTCCACCCGAGAGGTTTGGCCATGAGTTTAGCCAAGTTGGCCAAGGTGAAGTAAAAGTTGGCCACAGTGAAGTTTTCAGTTTTGACCAAATGAGCAATGAGTTTTTTAAGAGCAAGAATTTGGTCAAACGAGTATTTTTCCCTTATGGGGAATTGAATAAGCTATCCTTAGAGACTTGAACCACTTCATTTCAATTTTTCTAGAATTAGTTATAAATTTACAAAGTTGGCTAAAATTTTTAAGTTACTAAGTGAATAGTGACTATTTTGAGACCTTTGAAAGTCACTTGGTTAACTAATTCTAGCCCATTTAATGGCCTCAAGTGGTTTAGTTAAGGTCTCTAATGCATAATAAAGCTACGTAAGAGAGGTGTTACACATGCAACCTTGGATTCTGACTCAGGTAGGTCTCTTAAACTCTTTTCGTCTTTGGATTTCTGATTTGGGGAAGGTTTGAGCTTTTGACAAAGTTGAGAAATCAGAGGTAATTGTTGAAGACTCATCTATTCACCTATTGCATGTAAAGATTGGTACTTCCTCAAGCTAAATAATGCTTTGCATGTGATAAATTCACTTATTTGTGGATGTTTGAGGGAATGGGTTTTGGTTTTCGAGTCAGGTTCCCTATTTTTTTTAAAAGAATCAACCTCTAAGTTGTGATTTTATTGTTTAATAAGGATGATAATTGAGGATATGAGTTGTTTTTCGGTGTGCAAGTCATTTTCCTCTTTGGGTTTTGACAAACCAAAAATAGAGCTTCCATTTTGAATTTTGGGTCCTTTGTATCTGAAGAAGAAAATAAATTCTGAATCTTGATTCACATATATTAAGGTTCAACTGTGCAAATTACATACATGTTGATTTCTGAGTTTTGGGTTTGTTGACTAAAATAGAGGCTTTGGGTTCATTAGAAATTGTTTTCATTTTTAGAAGTTGGGAAAGAAAAGCAATTGAGATAAGTGAGGTTATGAAATACATATATGCATGCATGTATATCTGTGTGTGTATCAAATCTGTCAAGTCCCTTTTGGTTCTAGATTAAGTTTATGGTTGTTATGGATAAAGGTTTGTGTTAAAGTAGTTAGAAAATGAATTAAATTTTGGAATTTAGGATCTCTAGTAAATGATGTGCTTGGAATTTCATATTGAGAAAAAGGATTTATTTAAAGTAATTATTGCCATTGTTTAGCAAAAATTCAATGAAATTGATGAAAATAAGTATATTAAGGATGGATGGATTGTTAAAATGGAAGCTTTAATGATATGTACAAATAAACATATGTGTGTGTGTACTCTGTAAATTGGAATTTAGTTTGAGTCAAGGAGTTGTATTTTGAAGGCTTTAGAGTGTCCATGGAAATTTTGGATATGTATTTGAATGTTAAAGATGCCTCATAGGTCATTCCAAGGTTTTAATTTGGTATTAGAAAGATTGATTGAGGTTCTCAAGAATTATATGTAAACAAAACTAAAGTTGTAACACTAGTGAACGTATTATTGGTTTTATCAAAAAGGACCCTATGCTAAATAACTATGAAAGATTTAAAGTAATTTTACCACTATTATGAGGTCTTCAAATGATAAATTAGTGGCCCAAGTGTCAAAGTCTTGGTTAAGAAATTGGTAAAGTGGCAAGAATATTAAAATAAAAGTAATGAAGATATTCGAATGATATTTATTTTTGAATATATTTGTTAACCACGATATTTGATAAGCAAATAGTACTCATAATAAGCTATAAAATGTGTACTATAATGCAATATTTGAATAAGTGTATAAATAAGAAGAAATCAATAATAAATATACTGATTTCTTTCTCTTATAATTGGATTAAGAAAATATCCATTAAATGAGAAATAAAGAAGATTAAATAAAGTACAGGGGTAGAAGTGAGAATAGGAGAGAAAGTGGGCTATATAGAGCAATCACACCAATCACTCGAGATAGACTATATTGAGCAAACATCAACAAGAAATCACTTCTCAAAGAAATATAGAAGATACCATATTTTACAAAATAATTGGAGATTCATAAAGATGCAATTTAAAGAGAAAGTTTGTGCCTACTTACATATATTCTTCGATCAAGCCCAACTACTATCAACCTTGAGGAATTATGAGCAAAAATCATGGAATGAGCAAAAGGTAGTCTACCAAGGAGCTTCCTTTTACTGACACTCCATGTACTTTTCCAACATTCAGACCTCTTTAATTCAAATAAGTAGGGCTTCACATGATCAGAGTATACAAATAGCACACCTGAATTAGCAATGGTGCTAACTTAAGCAAGCATATCAATTTTATCAGAGCCTCGAATGGTGAGATGTGTAACATCAAGGAAGACACTGTGTTTTGGTTGTACAGGTAGAAAATATAAGCAATGAGAAGAGTGAACTAAAATCATTGCTAATTGATTGATAACTATCTTCAGCACTAGTTTAATGTGTGTTCTCTATGGTGCAGGGCAAATATCATGTGGAGAGAACTTAGTGAACTCCTTCACACCATATGCAAAAATTTTAGTATCATGTACACTTCATGACCTAATGTTGCATTCCAACATTGTATCAAGTTGTTAGGAAGCAAAGGTAGAAAAGAACTGTAAAGATATTCCATCAACTATTGACAAAAATTAAAGTTCGGGAAGATCATGCTAGTTTCGCTTTGTCTACTTCATTGTTTGCAAGAAAGTTCCCACATATATTCATATAGTAGCATAAATACACAAGTGAGAGATTCATAACACTTTCACATAATCATTAATCAATCTTTATATCTATACATACACATCACCACTTCCTGAATATATGCACTCAGTATCTATACTCCATGTCACACTTAAAACTCGTCCTAAAACAATATGGAACTCAATTAATAGAAACCTAGCAGAATAGATAAATAATATGTAGCAAACTTCATAATTGAAGAGAAGGAATCTCACCTCTGACCCGAGGCAAGGACTTTGTATGTATGAACTCATTTGATTTTGAAATGGCATATATCCTCACACATCCATCATCACAACCAATTGCTACATGTGGATACTCATTTTGTTTGAGAGAATTAGGTGAGATAGAACCTTCATTTCTTTCACTTGTTTCATGTTCATCATGATTATTCTCTTTATTATAAGATAAATATCCATTCTCTCTATGACATGTCTCTGCTTCAGTATTAGCATAGTCATTCATTGATGGTGCCAATGCCATCTAGCAAATTGAGACACCAATTGAAGAAAGCATAGTCTACAAAAGCATGATCATATTAGTGAAGTCATAGAGTGACATATTGATGATGACCAGGACAACCATTTGGCTTTCTTGCAACATTCTTTTAGCTATGAAGTAAAACATAATTTCAAAAACTTAACACTATAAGACTGGTATACTATCTGACTCTCCTAAAATTTTAAGAAAATGTAATCTTTTTTCCTTGAAAATTTCATCAAATGTGATTTTGGTCTCTCTAGCTTGAAGACATCAAATAAATGGTTCTCATGCTTTGAATACCATATAAATATCAAATAAAATTTCACTGTTGTTGACTACCAATTACTTGACATTTATTTGAACATACAAGGGCCATTGATTTTTGAGATAATGTTTTGATGATAACAAACATGTTTTTGCAGGGACTATGAGTTAGTTTTTCAAAATAAACTGTTTTTCACAACACTTTCAATTGAACTAGAGTATTGGTGGAAGTGTTGACAACATTCGAGTATTGAATTTCAATACTCGAGTATCGTTGAACAAAATAAGTTTCCAAAACTCAACACTTTCAATGGAACTCGAGTATTGATGAAAGTGTTGACAACACTCAAGTATTAAGTTTTAATGCAGAGTATCGTTGGGTAAAACTAATTTCAAAACATAACACTTTCAAGAACACTTGAGTATTCATGAAAGTATTGTCGATACTCGAGTACTAGACAACCAAACTCAAGTATCAAGCTACAAAAATATTTTTGAACTTCAAAACTTTCATAAGAAACACAAGTTCTTATAAGAGTATTGATAATACTGGAGTATTGTGTGACAATACTTGAGTATCGGGCTGAAAGTTTTCTTTTTAAACTCAATACTTCCAACATTACTCGAGAATCGACTAAAGTGCCTGTGCCAATACCCCTACACTTGAGTATGACTTTACAAAACTTGAGTATCGAGAATGTTTGAAGAAATCCTTTGAAGCATAGCCTATCACAACTTGAGTAATATTTCAAGCACTCGAAGTATTGATAACACTTTTAAGCCTACTCGAGTATTCTTAAAAGTGCAATCACCAAAATGCTTTTCAAATCTCGAGTACTCTCTTTAAAACTCGAGTAGTACCAACACTTCTTTAGTTTTTTCCTTAACTCTCGAGTATCAACAAAAGTGTTCATATATTTCATAACAATACTTCTTTCAAAACTCGAGTATTCCTTACAAGTGTTGTGAAAACTTGAGTATCCTCAATATAACTCGATTACTTTAACACAACAGTAAGAAAAGGATGAGTCACTTTGCCAACAACACTCGAGTATTGAGAATCATGCTCGAGCACTCCTTTTACTGGCAGTATCTCATTTTGTCAAAAACTCGTCTTTATTTACAATCTTTCCTCTTTTTTGCTTCATTTATTTGAATTCATTCTGCACACATAAATGCTCACTTTTCCTACTTAACAATAGGGAATGGGTCTTTCGAGTACTTCACCAGAATGTACTCAATGGACAAAAACTTAGGCCACGACCATACCATGTGCAGAAGCATTTAATGCTCAATGTTGAACAATGAAGCTGAGAGTAACGGATACAAAGTTCTTTCTAGCGGGCATTTATTGCTACTCAACTATAAATGGAAGAGCATTCAAGACAAGAAGACAGAAAACATACCTACTGAGAAATTGCATTTAGTGCTTGTTCATCTTCTTCCTTTGTTTTACTCTCTCAGTCATTAATACTTCAGTGTTTAGCATTTAATTCTCTTGAGAGAATATTCTTATTCAAATCTGTGATTCTGTGAGTATAACTAAAGAATTGAAAGTCTTGAGTGGGTTAGTAAGATCATGGAGAAAAAGGGGGAGTGTCCCATTGTTTTACTGAGTTAGAGAGGGGAGAATTTCCTCTTCTGATTGTAAAGAAGCGGCATATTGATATTAGTGAATTTGGAAAGCTCAGAGGAATCTGAGGACTGGATGTAGGTCAGGAGGACTGAACCAGTATAAATCTCTGTGTCTATCTTTCTCAACTCTCTTATTTAATCCTGAAGTTGTGTTAATTTGTTTTAGACCAATTCACCCCCCCTCTTGGTCAAATCCTATTCTAACATTGATTTTACATTTTGAAATCATATGGAACAAATTACTACAAATAAAACACAAGGGCCAAATTGTAAATTGAGTAAAATTTTGGAGACTAAAAGTTTTCTTTTCCTAAAAGTTTATCAGTCTAAAAAGTTCTAGAAATTTGTAGACTAGACCATTGTATCAAGTATTACGATCCTAGACACTTGTTAGCTTTATTAACCCCCACAACAAGACAAGAAGATATATGAGATGTATTACAAGGTCACTCATAACTACATAATGTGAGTTCCATTCCGAATGCAAAATATAAGAAATTAGATGGAATATAGTTGATAATTCATTGAAGAAAAATAATTTTCTAACACCTTCTATGTCAGTTGGAAAAAATCCCAATTAGAAACTGAAACATCTATGCTAGATGAGAATAATCGACCAAATGGCATCCCCCTTGAAACCCCATCACACCAAATAAGTGAGGAGACTCTTGCATTTGGGTCTCTATGAATAATCTGCATGTGGCAAGTTAAATGCATCAGGTACTCATATGAACTAAACTAACCAATTAAATTAATAATAGCTCATACACAAAAGAAGCTCATGTACCAACTGACAGTGCCAGCTTACAGAGCTAGGGGAGACAAGCCAAATCTCCAAGGAGCCATCTCATGGGTAGCGGCAACCTGCAAACCTTTGATGCTCGTGGCTAAAGATACAACCGGAGAAGGCCTTTAGTTTATTGAACTAATTTTACTTATTCGCTCAATCTTAAATAGAAAATAAATCACAGTCCGAAAGGTCATACAAATTTAATTTTGTTCAGGAGTTTCAAGCAATAAGACTGTGGAACAATGAGAGCATTACATGCAGGAAAATAAGATTTTGAATGGTTTTAGTGCGGTCATGCTTGATTTGGAATAATTTTCTCATGAAATTGCTAGGAAATAGAGGAAGAAATTTGAAAAACAAAGAGTGCAAGAAGTTTAAGAATAAAAAAAACATGTCTCAAACAAATCAAACCAATAGGAGCTTGAGGCACTACTAATGGTTAGAAGATTGTCATACCTTTATTGAGCTTCTAAGGCGTCCAATTTGGACAATGCCAAATGCTAGCTTGCGATACAACTTTAACTTGCAAGTTGCAACTTCATAGGTGAGAGAGGTGAACTGTTAGAGAGATCAGGAGATTAATGTAACAACTCTCGTCTATAGCTTTATTACGTATTAGAGACCTTAACTTAATCACTTGAGATTATTACATAGGCTAGAATTAGTTATCATGGTGAATCTCAAAAACTCCCACTTGAGTTGCCATTCATTTGGAAATTTGGAAATTTGGCCCAATTTTGAAAATTCACAACTAATTCAAGAAAAATTTAAACCAAGTGATTCAAGTCTCTAATGAAATCTTTTTCAATCTCTTATAGGGGAAAAATACTCATTTGAACAAGTTAAAGCACATCCCCTTAAACCATGAGAAATTTCACTTTTCATTTGGTCAAAAATTTGGGACTTCATCGTTGCCAACTATGGGTTTCGTTGTGGCAAACTTCTTAAACCTCAAACAGATTTGCTCTCTGACCATGTTCGCTATGACGAACTTTTCCAAAATTAGAGAATTTCCCTCTATGAGCCTTTCGCTTGGGCAAACTCTTAACTTCACCGGGGCGAACTCTACTGCTGTCATTTTTCTAGTTTTTAATAGAACTTGAAAAATGCATAACTTTTTACACACAAATCCAAATTTAGTAAACTTTGACTCATTTTAAAGCTTGTGACATGAACTATTTGCATGCAAAATTTCTTGGCAACTTAGCTTCTAACTTCGCCATTTGTGATTTCAATGCTTCCAAAATTATTCTCTTACTTCTACCCTACACAATTTTGCAATCTAAATCATTAAAAGCATCAAAATACACAAAATCATACCTTCATAGTCCCAACTGGATGAAAATGCATAGAAAATTGAAGGAAATGAGATTTTTCAACATCTCTTTGCATACACATGCACAATATCATTCTTAAACCAATTCCCAATCATTTAATAACTTAAAATCACTCATTCACATGCATCAACATTTTTGGTCAACATGCCATAATCTAAAAACAAACTCAAATCAACTCAAACTTGTTATCAACATGAAATTTAACATGCATAGAGTTGATTTATGGCACTTAACTCTTCCAATTCTTACTCTTTCTCACTCTCTCTCAATCCCTCTTTCATGATGTTATCAGCCACAGCCTCAAAGGAGAAATTAAACCGATTAGGTGGAAGATTGAAGGTAATAATCAGATTCTATGGAGGATTTGAAGCCTAAAACACAAGATTACCTTGAGATTTGCTTGCTTTTCTTCCTCTTCTCTTCCCCTTTGCTCCACCATCCTCTTCTCTACCTCTTGTTTGGTGTAGGAATGAAAATCAGGTAGGAAATGGACTTAGGAAGCTTTAAAAATCTGCACATTGTTTATTTAATTAGTTGCAGAGTCCACTTGTACTACCAGAGAAACTTTACATTGATAAAATCTACTGCCCCGGTAAAATATCTCACATTACTTTACCATCTTTAATAAGGGAATGAAAAGTGGCTACACTCCATGCCCACAAATCACATGTTCCAAAATACCCTTACTTTATTGAATTTTCGTCTACCGGAATTGTATTTTGGAAATTTCCTAAACACTAAGTCAATGTAAGGCCCTTAAAAATTCCCATAATTCATAAGCTCATTAGGGTATTTTTTTCCCAAAACTCATTCTGGAAATTCCCTTAATTTGGTATTTGCATTCCAAAAATCCAAAAATAGTCTTCCAAAAATCCAAATTCAGCGATTTTCGACCATTCGTATTTGCGTTCCAACAAACTATTTCTGGCTTTCTACTGAAAATAATTTTATAAATTAGGCCACTGCATGAACTATTTTTGATCACTTTAAAAATAAATTTCTAATGTCTATGGACAATTTAAATAATAATATTTTGCTAAAAACTCATTAAATAGCCAAAATATTAAGGTAAAAATTTCTCGTGAAGGGTATTTTTGTCCATTTAATTTTAACTAAGCCTCAATTACTGATCAGTGACTTTTTCTCTACCTTTCTATGCCCATGGCCATTTATTGGTACTTTGATCAAAATTATGAAATGCCCTCGAAATTCAGAAATGGCACTTAGGTTTCAAATAAGAAAATTTCACTTTGGTCCCCAAATTCCAAAATGACAATTTGGTCCCAACTTTGCTTTCTATCTCAAATCTGACACTCTGAATCCTCTATTCATTTGTAGTCCCTCGTTTAGCCCTTATTTTCAATTGTAGAAATTTGAGGATGTTACAATCAAGGCCTAGGGGTGAGGATAATGAGGATTGACGTGATGTGTATGTGTCTTATAGGTTTAGGGTTGTTGATTGATACTAATATTTACATGGTTTTCCTACCTATTTTTGGGCATTCTTTGACTCTTTTACCTTGTCTTGTGTGTAGTTAAGTCTCTTTTGTCTACATCGATCCATGTATTGCATATTTACTGACATAAGGGGAAAACGAGTGAATTATCTCTTTCAACTGTACATGCTTCGAATTTCAGTGTTTGATTCTTTAACAAGGCTCTCTACTTTTGTTGCAGGCATGTGGAGGAGATATTCAAGCCTAAGGATGAGTTTGAAGGAGCTACGGTTCATTGAAAGGAAGAAATTGCAACTAGAGTGCCACTGGGCCTTTTTAGTTGCGACCATAAATAATAGGTCACGGCATGTATGTAACTTCAGAGGTTGTGTTGATCTTCCAGGTCACGACCAATTATACTAATGTCGTAACTTGACCATGTTAAAGTTGCAAACCTGATGCTGTGGAGTCATGACCTCATTGTGTGAAAATGCAACTATGCATTTTGGAATATGTTAGCAACTTCCTATATACCCAAGGGAAGAGCCACCACAAAGGAGAGTCCTATTCTAAGATTTTGAAGACACTGGAGCCAACTCTCTCTCTCTGAAGCAGCCACCAAGTTCTCACCATCCTTCTTCCATTTTCCAGCATTTTCCATCGTCTTCCATCATTCCCAACCATTCAAACCTTCTCCATCACTTCTTTCATCATATTTCCATCCTCATCTTCACCTCTCTCATGGTAGATGAAATCCCAAGTGTAAGTGCGCCAATGATGGCAGAGTAAGTGTAGAACTCATGAACCATTGTCAAGTTTTCCTGGGTCATTTTCTTCATTTGTTCCCTAAGTCCAAAATCCATTGCTTTCTGATAAAATTCAAACTGACGGGTTTCAGGAAAGTAGCGCTCTTGGACTACTCCCTATTGCCAAACTTCTTCATTACATTAGCCCTTGATAAATGGACTGAAGGTTCCTCTTCTGGGTCACTTTCAACACGTAGGTTCTTAGTATGCACCATCTTCCCTTGAACAGAAATGAACAAAGCAGTGGGATGCCGGTGACAATATAGAGTGAATTGTGAACATTTTGTGATAATTTTAGCCTCTGCAATGATCATGTGTAAATGTTTCTCTATTTTCAATGGAAGAATGCAAGGCAAAAATTTGTTCGAATTTTTCCACATTACTTAGTATTGTTAGGTTCTTTTAGCTAAATGATGGATTAATTTTGGCTTCATTTGGCTCACTTCTTTCAGGTGGAAGAACAAGTTTGAAAAGGCTTTGATCTTCATCAAGATAATTATGGAGTAGTAGCAGATGCCTCCTACGTTGTGATTGATTCCCTAATACTTTATTTTTTTTATCAGCTGGAGGTTAAAAATATTACTGTTGGTAGAAGTGTGTAAATTTTTTTAGCGTTTATTATGTACAAGGAATTGTTAATGAAATATATGATTTGGTCATTTAATTGTTTCTAATTTTTAATATAGTCTAAGATTTATTAAAATTTATTTAATGAGGAAAAATATGCAGACATTTTTTTGAATTTTAGAATAAAAAAATGTCAATATTTTAATTTTTGAAAATGCTTCACTTTTAGGGTAATCATCAAGAAGAATGATTGGTTGCCTACTGTGCTACATTACTTTTAAGATAATCATCTGTATCGAACCGGAAGGTGATAAAACCGGTCTGATCAATGGTTTCGTTGCCGGGGAGCCATTTAATTGGTTTCCTAGTAATTGGTTATTATCACCATTGTTGACTTGGGTCGATTCTTGTTGAGCCTTAGGCTTAGTTTATAGTTTTTGACATTGCATAGCATACAAAATTTTACAAAAATACAAACAAACATCCTGATTTTCTTTAATACTTTTGTATTTGCACTTATGCACAGCATTTTGCATTCATCCTTACCAGATCCTAAGTACTTGGGTAATTGTTGTAATGTTTTAAACTGTTTGTGCTTATCTATCAGCTTTTGGCCAAGTAACTTGGTGAATGTTTTAGTTCGTTTGGGAAGAGTAGCTCCAGTATCACTTACGTCACGACCTACAATCACTTAAGTCACGACATTAAGCATTTCCTTTCTAGGGATTGCTCTGGGTACATTTTAGGTCGTGACCTGAGTGCTCTGTTTCAATCAAAATTTTTTTTCCAAGTGTTCACTTTTGCTTCCTAGGTGTCCTTGGTACACTTTTAGTTACGACCTTTAACCATTAAGTCACAACTTTAGTGAACTCTGCCACCACAAATCATTTTGACTGTCCAAGACTGCATTCTTATTGACTCTATGCATATTCTTGAGAGTGTATAGCACTTACAACAACTCAAACTCACTGAGCACTATTACAATTCACTGAGTTTGCATTCAGCTTGATTTAAAACATGGAACATATTAGTTTTGGCTGCAAATTTTCTTGAAATCTTACTTGTGCATAAATTTTGAAAAGTGCTTGTATGCAGAGAGGGCGTAGAGTTAGAAGAGTGAGAGAAACTGAACACCTCAATACACCCACTTTGCATAACCTTCCCCATTCATCTAGTGAGAGTGGGGAAGTGGAAGAGGAAATCATGGCTGAACCCGTTGGTCCTAAAAATCGTAATGGCAATCATAATAGACCTAATAACGGGAATGGTCATGAAGACCAAGGAGAAAATAATGGACACAATAGAATGAATGATCCACCAAGGTGTAGGACAATTAAAGAGTTAACACAATCTGATGGCAATTTTGATCCTATGCCCAGTGTTTTTCCTACTTTTAATGCTGATTTCAAGATTAAGGGTCAATTGATACACTCACTACCTAAGTTTCATGGACTTGCAGGTGAAAATCCTTATCTCCACCTTCGGATGCTATACATGCATTGCATGTCCATGAATCCTGTACGAGCGAACATTGATGATGTGATGTGGAAGGTGTTCCACCTGTCTTTGGAGGGTAAAGCAAAGGAATAGTATATGAACCTACCGCTCTATGTAAACAATGCATACGAGTCGTGGACATGTTTGAAGAAGGCCTTCCCCTCCATGAAGATATCTGCTGCTCGCAAAGAAATCTCGGCTGCAAAACAATGGGTGTATGAATCATTTTTTGAGTACTGGAGTTGGTTCCAAGAAAGGCTTACTAGATGCCCAAATCACCAAATCCTGGAGGAGCATCTAGTTCAATACTTTTACAGTGGACTCCTAACTTATGATGCTCAAGTTTTGGATGCCGCTGCTAATGGCTCAGTGGAAAATATGGAGCTTAGGGCTACGTGGAAATTGATTAGAACTTTTGCCTTAAACCAATAGCATGCAAACCCTAAGGAGCTCAAAGATCATAAAGCTGAAAGAGACCCATTGCTAGTAAAGCTCGCTCAAGATATGCCTAGATTAACAAAAACAGTGGAAAGTTTATGACCCCGAAACATCAATCTCTAGCTATGGTGGCCTCTACTTGTGCGGATTGTAATTCTCCTATGCATCCCACAGAGAACTGTCCTGGACTAGTTGAAGATGTCAATGCTTTGTACCAAGGACACGATGGACAGTACTCACAAAGAGACCCCTACTCCAACATTTACAACCCAAGGTGGAGAGATCATTCAAACTTCAAGTGGGGTGGGGGTCCAACAGGCCCAATCAATACCAAAGTGGGAAGGGAAATCAGTTTCAACATACTGGTGCCTCTTCAAGTGGTTATCAAAACCACTCAAGAGCTGTAGTTCCTACACCAAACATTGGCATGGCCTCCCAATAACCACAAAGGATGGATGAGACTTCATAGTTTTTGAAAAACATGGTGGCTCAGATGACTAACATAGAGGGTGAATCAAGGAGAGTGATGATAGATTTGCCTCTATCACTACCATTTTGCAAGGGATGCAAAAGGATAACTCAGATGTCAACAAGAAAATGGAAGCACTTACACTCAAGAATAGTGAGATTACAGGCCATTTGACACAGCTTTCCAGCACCGTCACCAATATGCAAGCCAAGATGGGGGGTAGTATTCCCTTCAATACGGTGATAAATCCCAAATCCCTTAATTCTATCACATTGAGAAGTGGGAAAATAGTGCATTTCAAAGATGAAAGAAGTGCAGACACTGACTCGTACCGAATGATAACCAGCCCTCCACTTTCCCCAATCAGATTAGGGAAATCTGAAAGCTTCAAAGAAGAGGAACTTATGCTGAAGAAAAGAATGCAAGAAGAGAGAATCATTCATGATAAAGCCCATGTGCATCACCTTGAAACTGAAAAGAAAGCCCAAGAGGACGACACCACAAGAGCAAGAGCAGCATATAAAGGTAGGTAGAGGGAAGAGAATGCAGAATCTAGCAAGCAGGGAGCCTCAACGCCTGTAGGCAAGGAGGTAACCCTCTAAAGACCTTCCCTTTCCTAAAGCCTTCTTTTCTATTAAAAAGAAATATGACTCTAAGTTTGCAACTGAAACTTATAATTTGTTTAACAAACTTGAGATTAATGTGCCCATGGTTCAGTTTCTGAAAGGGAATCCTAAATATGTTAAGTACTCAAAGAACTGTGTGATGACAAACAAAGATTTAGGACCTTAGAAAGAATCCAAGTTAGTGCTAATGTATCCTTGCTCTTTAAGGCAGAACTACAGTGAAATGGCAAGACCCAAGATCCTACACCATTCCATGCACCATGGGGAAAGTTTATATAAAGGGATCATTGTTGGATCTAGGGGCTGCAATTAATCTCATGCTCTGGTCAGTTTATTCAGCCCTAGGTATAAATGGTCTCAAGGACACCAGTGTGGTTCTTCAATTAGCGGATCGGTCCATCAGGTATCCCAAGGGAATCATAGAAGACATCCTAGTTCAGGTTAAGGACTTAGTGTTCCCCACTGATTTCTATGTTCTGGACATGTCCAATGAAGTAGTTAATGAAAGCACCCTCATCTTAGGGAGACCCTTTCTCTAAACCTCTAAGACTATCATAAGCATGAAACATAGCTGTATCACAATGGAGGTAGGGAACATGTGGTCACTTTCAAGATGAATGAGGCCACTTGGTATCCTTTTGACAATGCCAATTTCATGGGCTTGAATGCCATTAACTTAGCTATAGAGCAAATTAGGGATGAGTATGATTGAACATGCATGATGCTTGTCACATGAATTCACCTAAATTGCTTGATGCTTCTTCTGAGCTTCTTATGTCCTTAGATCATGATTTATCACTAAGTGCATATAATGCATATTTTGACTCCTTGCCGTTTGTTTATTCATTTTTCGATTCTTACTGTCATGATGTGTCATGTAACAATCCTCTTGAAATATACAGCATGCTTTCTGTACCTTAAGGACTTCATTTTTCTCTTGAGTTAGAATCATTGTTTACATGCGCTAATGACATTTCTTGTAGCAAGGGTATTCCAGTTTGTTTTTGCATGGTGTATAGATGATGAAAAGCAATAAATGGAGCTGAGCCAGAGAACACAAAAACCACCTGCTAACAAGACCTCTCAGTACCATTTAAGTCACGACTTAAATTCTAACAAGTCGCGACATGTGAGGCTACTTGCACATATGATCTCTCGGTAGACTTTGAGTTGCGACACAAAAATGAAAAGTCGCGACCTAGAAACCTTGAAGCAGCATAGTAGTCTCAAATCATTCCCGCTGTAGTGGTTGACGATGTGGTTGAAGGGCCACATCTTTCCTCTACCATTTCCACCTCCACACACTCTAAGATCACACCTATTACATTGTACTTCTTGAATGAACAAATTTCCAATGGTAATGCAGGTGGAGAGATGCAACCGGCCATGGGAATTGCTTTTATGAATCAACTCGCGGCTGACTTAACATGCCAAGAAGATGAAGCTACTAAAGCAACTCAACATGATAAGGCTAAAAGCACACACCAAGAATCTCCAAAGGGAAGTATCTCAAACTCCACTGATGGGCTAAGGTTGATTCCTTTTGTTGTCCAACCCACCATCCTATAACTTAAGGAACTTCTGCCTAACTTGAAATATGCTTACCTGGGCACTAAAAATAAACTGCCTATTATAATTTCAAATTCGTTGTCTGAAAGTGAAGAGGCTAGTTTGCTGAGTGTCCTAAGGAAGAATAGGGAGGCTTTGGGGTGGCAATTGTCAGATATAAAGGGGTTGGACCCTACTGTGTGCACTCAAAATTCTGTTGATTGAGGATTCAAAACTGTTAAGCAAAGCTAGAGGAGGTTAAACCCTCTGATCTCTGATGTGGTTAGGAAGGAGGTTGACAAATTGTTGAGAGCCAGCATTATTTATGCCATTTCAGATAGCGAGTGGGTGTCACCAGTACTGGCAATACCGAAAAAGAGTGGAATAACTGTGATTAAAAATGAGAGCAATGAACTGATTCCTACTAGGGTATAAAACTCTTTGGCGAGTTTGTATAGACTACAGGAAACTAAATGATGCCACTAGAAAAGACCACTTTCCCTTGATCAAATGCTTGAGAGGTTAGTAGGGAAAAGCCATTATTGTTTCTTAGATGGGTATTCGGGGTACTTTTAGATTCCTATAGACCCTAGAGATTAAGACAAAACCACTTTCACTTGCCCTTTCAGTACGTATGCCTATAAGAGGATGCCATTCGGTCTTTGTACTGCCCCTGGCACATTCCAAAGATGCATTTTGTCTATATTTTCTGAATTCATTGAAAAATGCATGGATGTGTTTATAGATGATTTCACTGTGTATGGTAATTCTTTTGATAATTGTTTAAAAGGTCTTGACAAGGTTTTAACATGATGCATTGAGAAAAAGCTGGTTTTGAACTATGAAAAGTGCCATTTTATGGTCGATCATGGCATTGTACTAGGACACTTGATTTCTAATAAGGGAATAGAGGTAGACCGAGCTAAAATTGAAGTGATATCTTCTCTTCCATACCCCACCAATTTAAAAGAATTAAGGTCCTTCCTTGGCCATCTGGGGTTTTATAAAAGATTCATAAAGGATTTCAGTAAAATAACTCTAACTCTTTCAAAATTGTTGCAAAATGATGTTGATTTCTATTTTGATTTTGTGTGTGAGCATGCTTTTGATGAGCTTAGGAGTAAATTGATTTCGCCACTGATTTTGACCTCTCCCAATTGGGATTTGCCTTTTGAAATACCTTATGATGCCTCAAATCTGAGTATGGGGGCAATGCTAGGTAAAAAAGAGGGCACTCTTTCAAAAGTAATTTCTTATGCCTCCAAAACCCTTGACGCTGCTTAGAAAAATTACACAACTACTGAAAAGGAATTCTTTTCAATTTTGTTTGCATTGGACAAATTTAGACAATACCTCATAAATTCCAAAGTAATTGTGTACACAGATCATGCAGCAGTCAAATATCTATTTCACAAACCTTAGTCAAAGCCAAGACTTTTGGGATGGATGCTATTGCTTCAAGAGTTTGATGTGGAAGTCAAGGACAGAGCTGGAAACATCAACCATGTTGCGGATCATCTTAGTAGACTGCCACTTGATATTAGGGGAGTATTGCCCTCTAATTCTATTTTTGATTCTTTCCCTGATCAGTCTCTTTGTGTTTTATCCGTTTCACAACAATGGTTTTCACATTTGGTCAATTATCTTGTTACAAAACTAATCCCTTCACATTTGACTCCATTTCAGGCACAAAAGCTTAAGAGCAAGGCTTCCTACTACATTTAGGATGCACCACACCCATGGAAAATTTGTTCGGACCAAGTGATAAGGAGGTGCATTCTCAAAGTTGAATCACGAGCTATATTGGAGGCGTGCTACAACATGGTGTGTGGGGGTCATTTTGGAGTGAAGAAAACCACTAGGAAGATATTAGATGCTGGATTTTACTAGCCTACCCTTTTCAAAGATTCCTTTACCCATTGTAGGGCTTGTGATGTTTGCCAAATATTTGGGGGTGAGTAAGCATCATGAGATACCACAACAACCTATCCTTTTTAGTGAGGTTTTTGATGCTTGGGGAATTGACTTCATGGGACCCTTTCCTCCTTCTCATGGTTATACCTATATCCTTTTGTGCATAGATTATTTGTCTAGGTGGGTAGAGGTCATTTCAACCAAAAAAGATGATGCAGCCATAGTCACCAAATTTTTAAAGTCTACAATCTTTAGTAGATTTGGTGTACATCAAGGCACCCACTTCTACAACAAGCACCTCAATAACTTGTTGGCATAGTATGGTGTGTCCCACAAAGTTTTAACCCCCTATCATCTACAAACAAATGGATTAGCCGAAGTGTCAAACCAAGAAATCAAAAGAATCCTGGAACGGATTGTCAAACCCTCAAATAAGGACTGGAGTCTGAGGTTAGATGATGCTTTGTGGGCCTATCGTACTGTCTTCAAGACTCTGATAGGAATGTCCCCATATCGGATTATCTGTGGAAAATCCTGTCACATCCTAATTGAGCTTGAGCCTAAATCATACTGGGCTGTGAAGAGTTGCAATTCTGAGTTGGAGGAAGCTGGACTAAACAGTCTCCTTCAAATTCAAGAGTTAGAGGAATTGCGACTAGACGCTTACCATAGTTCTGACATCTATAAGTAGAAATCCAAGCTAATCCATGACTTCAATATTATGAGGAAGCAGTTTAAGGAAGGAGACTGAATGCTGAGGTACTACACCCGTTTCATGTTCAAAAAGGGAAAATTCAAGACAAGCTAGGATGGGCCCTACACTGTTATTAAAGTACACATTTTCGGAATGATAGAGCTGAAAGAAGAGGCCTCGGGTAAGATCTTCCAATGCAATGGCCATCTCCTCAAGCTCTATTCAAAATTGGTTGAGCCGGCTTGATACCAAGTCGTCCCTTTCCTTTCTCTTTTATTTTTCACATCCTTTATTTTTTTTCGCATCATTTTACATGTGATTGTGTTTGAGTTGTGAGAGGGACATACTAGTAGAGTAGCATTTATTTGTTGTTGTCTGTGTTTTGTTTAATAAACTTGCCATGTTTCTTTGCTGAGCCTATTGTATTCTCCCACCAACACACGTGTTGAGATAATGATTTGATGATGACAAATATGTTTTTGAAATTGTGTTTTGAATTATCAGTTTTCAGAAAGTTTTTGAAAATCTTCGAGTTTTAATGAAATGTTTGAGAGAACTCAAGTTTCGTGTTTTAGAACTCAAGTTACAGTGTTTAAAAGTAGGTTCAAAATCTCAAACTTTCAAGAGAACTCAAGTTTTGATTCAAGTTATATCAAAACTCGAGTTCTGGAAGTTAAAACTCGAGTTTCGAGGGTTGAGAAATGCTTTAGAAATGTGAAACTTTTAAAGGAACTCGAGTCTGAATGGAAGTTGTCTCAAAACTCGAGTTCTATATTTTAAAACTCGAGTTTCGTTCTTTGGAAGTCTTTTGAAAATCAGAACTTGCAGTGAGAACTCAAGTTATGTTGGAAGTTTTGGCAGAACTCGAGTTTCGTTTTATAGAACTCGAGTTTCGGGCTCTCAAATGACTTTGGAAAACCAAACTTCCTTCCAAAACTCGAGTCTTCAGTGGAAGTTTTGCGAGAACTCGAGTTATTCATATCAGAACTCGAGTTTCGAAGAGAGAGAAACGGAACTCTCTTCCCAAACCTCAAGTTTTAGTGAAAGTCTCGACAGAACTCGAGTTTCAGGTTTTCAGAACTCGAGTTTCGAGCAGAGTCAAA